>APFE030730225.1:122804-154848 GCA_000404065.3 Pinus taeda
GACTTATCAATTGGCTAAAAAAAGTGTTTCTTTTTGTATCCTCATAATGTGCTATCAATTCTTTCGTAAAAATTGCCCAAGTGATAAATTGTTTACGAGACCAAAGTCATTGATACCATACAAACTGATTTTGTTCCAAATATAAAGTTTCCATATGTACCTTTTGTGTGTTTTTCACATTATTGAGATCGAAAAATTGCTCCATCTATAATATCCATGTTGCAGGATCCTTGTCATCAAACTTCCTCATATCGACTTTTGGAATATGGTGGGTCTTCGATCCAACATTAGATTCTATGATATCATGATTAACAATTATTTTGTTCTCATCATGAGTTTCCTTTACTACCCTTTCACCGTTAGTAAGCATTTCTTGTAGAAACTTTGTTAAATCTGTCTTCAAATCTTATGCCTATCTTCAAATCTTCCATGCTTTTCTTTAAACCATCCATATTAGCTTCTACATCTTTCTTTAAACCATCCATCTTATATTCTGTTGATTTTTGTGCAAGTGACACTTGTTACACTTGGTCTCATAATTTTGATATATCATGTTGCATTTCTTCCTCTTCTTCATGAGTCATGCTAGAGATTTCAGGTTGCCTACTAGGTGTTTGAATTTTCTTTCCTTGGGGCATCAGTTACCAATAATAATGCTTTACTATGCCCTTTTAATTCCTTCAAACTAATTTTTGAAACCAAGCTTATGCAAAAATTTAAAAAAATTTACACACCTTTTTTCACTTTGTAGGAGCTCAATATTGAATCTAATGTATCTCTGTAATTTAGGATCATCCAGTTCTGAAATTGCGACCTATAGTATCCCTCTACATCCTCTTTCCAATGCCACCAGTCTGATCCAAATTGGATTCTCGAGGGAAGAGTTATGCCAAATCTCCCACAGTGACCTGATTATAGACTAGTTCAGCAGAGCGAACTTGTATGACCTGCCACAAGTCACTGTTTCGACCTTTGGCTCTAAACTCTATATAGAAGAAACTACAGTCTATCCTTTTTCTGTACATTTTTACAAAATTTCAATCCAATGCTCAGAGAAAAATTTATGACAATTTTCCCTAGGTCACCTGTTTGGAATGTAATTCAGGAGTCTGCAAAAATACCAACTTCCTCATATCATATCTCCGCAAATATAGCACAAAAAGCTCTAAAATTTGGACCCAAGCTGTAGTGTAATGTCTTCTCAAATGGGTTTTTTGTTTGACTTCCGAAACATCGTAGAAAAAAAGTTATAGTGAAAATTCCACGATGACCTGTTTGGAGTAGCGAAACCCTAGAATCCAAAGCTCCGATACCAAATGTTATGAAACCAGCTCAAGAAAAGATAGAAAAGATAGATCAACGGCCTTCAAATTCAGCCTCTTCGAGTGGGCAACCTCCTTTACATTACATAATGAACAATTCTTGGATGATTCAAATGACAAAACTCCTTTCTATATATAGGAGTCTAAGGAGTCACAATATAACCCAGCCGACCTAACAATAATAATATAAAGCCAAAAAATAAAAATAGAGGGATTCTATGGGGCACAATAATAACAATATGGTGACAATAGGGGCACAACAATATTAATAAGGGGTACAAATACCATATTAATGGGGTAATCACTAGTATTATAGGGACCCAACAAACCTTGTTCAAGGCACATCGAGAGGTGGTCTATTGTTCCATTTCACAATTCATTGGACGTATATTGAGAATGCAAAAGTACTTCAATTACATTGAAAAGACAATCGACTGGACCGTATGAAAATGCTTCGAGTCTAAAAAGGTTGTTGGTGTTCAAGACATCATCAATAGTCACATCATTGTCACATTGTTTTCTTGGTTTGTAACTATCAACATCAATTATTTCATACATGTTTATATTGTTATTGCGTGTTTTTTTTTGTTGAGATTGGCTACGTAAATGCAATTGTCTTTTTGTTGCAAGAATGGTGAATTTGGAACAGGATAGAGAAGTTCTATTTTCAATGAAACAAGAGTAGCAACAAAGTGGAATAGAACATGCAACTAACTTGACATTCTTACTCCCACGTATTTGCGGAGACTCTGCAAAAGAAAACAATGAGATTGCCATATAAGTTTCTATATGTCGAACCAATAGCTTATGACATACAATGAAACCATGAAGGAACCTAAAGAAAGGAAGATCATGAGGTAATCACAAAAGCCATGTAGTTTAGCAAACTATCGAAAAGAGAAACAATATTGTTGAGAAGAAATATAGCTTAAGTGCGATGGTTCTAATTCGTCTAAAGCAAGACTTTGTAACAACATGATTATAGATAACGTGTAGGCCATGAATATAGATATGTTCCCAGTGACTTCACTACCTGTTCTATTGATTATATTTATTTTCAGCTTGACTAGAACAGATCATCATGATATTATACCTGATTGCAAGAGTTGGATCAACAATCTCTTTTGTTATTGGGCACCATAGGCCATATGAGAGAAATATTTTACAGGGAACCCCCCGTAATGATCTTCAACCATCCTTAAGAGTGGGAGGATAAATTAAGATGATGGTGGATTATTTTCGAAGTTATGCAGAATTGTTTTCATATTAACATCTTTCATTATTTGTTGACAATTCATGGCGTAATAAGTAGGTTAAAAATCATTCTATGACTTCCCATTTGTTGCAAGATTTTAATAGACACTTTAAAAATTCTTTATTCCGAAATATTAAATAAGGATACATTAATGTATGATTTTGTTTATGCAATAATAAATCATTTGTTCTAGGATCTTGTCCAATTTGCTTGGAATATGGTCAATTCCTTCATTGGCGTATTTTCATTTCATATTTTTTGACACCTTATAAAAGTATCATCAACAATATCTTCTATAATATTTTCCTTCTTTATTTTTCATGTTCATGTGCATGAATTATTAAGGAAAGAAGAAGAAAAAGAAAAAGAAAAGAACTATGTTGCTATTCTAATTTACAATTCCTATTGAGTGAATACCTCCCTAACTCCAAATTAAGAATGCACTCTCCTAAACTTAAATCGATAAATTCTTAAAGAATAAATTTAAACATACTATTATATAATATTTTCTCTTATAAATTGTAAAAAGTGAACTTTTTAATATGAATACTATTACTTACTAAATTTAGAATTAAACTATTATAGAAAAACACAGTCATACTTAATCAAATTTATATATATATATATATATATATACACACTCTAAAATTATGTCAATTTTACAATTATAATAACTCAACATAAAAATATAATCTTTACTATTTCAAATTATAAATAAATTAGTCAAAATATTAACACACATAGTATAAATGTTATTAAATAACTTTAATCACTTTAAATTGTAATACAATCTTCTACTAAATGTAAATCTAAAACTTGAAATACTAATAAGTTTATGTAAATTTAATTTTTTATATATATAGATATATTAGTGATTTAAATTATTTACTATAATTTATTGAGACATGTGTTGTAAGTATATCTTAAAAAAGAACCATATGAAAATAACAAAGAAGAGAGAAAAATATTAAAAACAAAAACCATGATAAAAATAAATTAAAAATATTTTGACTAGTAAGTTAAAGAAGTTATGGATTGCGTATAAAAATGTATGTTCATTAAAATTTAAAATGAAATAAAAATATATAAAAAAAAAAATTACAAATTCTTTCTTCTTTAAATTTGAGCTTGCAACCTTTTATGAAAAATATATAAACTTTCTCAAATTTTTTATTTAAATTTTATATATATTTTTATTATTTTACAATTTTGTTAAATTATTTTAATAATTATTTTCTTTATTTTTTTCTTAAATAAATAATAAACTAATAATTATTTGATATTCTATAAATTAAAAATTCTATGATTTTTTTTTTAAAGTTATGTTTATATAAATTTTATTATAATAAATTAATTATATTATCTAAATATTTTTTGTTATAAATTTAATTCAATTTCTTAACATTTAAATAAATAAACAAAGTTTATTATGGCAAATAAGTCACCAGTTTATTTTTTATTTTTTTATTAATTATTTACTATTTAATAAAGTAATATATTTAATCTAACAATTATTTTTCTTAATTATTTATATATTTAAGAATGCATTATCATTTAAATTCATCACTTAAATTTTATTTTTAAAAATTAAGTGTTTCATTAACAAAATATTATTTTATTAAGATCAATTTATTATAATTAAAATAAATAAAAACAATAATTACTTAAAAACCCCAACTCCGTCTGTACATATAGGTAGTTTTATTATTTTTACAAGTAGCATGCCTGTTTTCAATGCATGCCACACCTGGGGTCCTCAACCTCGCTCACCTGCCTTGGATCTCATCGAACAATGGAAATTGAAGGAAGTGGTTTTAGTAAAAACTGATTTCTCCTTTCTGAATGTGGCTTACCGCTATGCTACCGTTTTCTGCTTTCAACCTTAGCTCATAGTACCTTTCACTTTCTTGACCAAAAACTATTTTCTCCTTATGTTAATTCATGGCGACAACATCAATTATTCCTCTTTCAGGGTTTGGACGGATTACCACAACAACAACAAAGCTTCTGCGCAAAGACCTCTCCATGGTCCAAGTATGGCATGGTTTCTATCATTTATTACGATATGGTTCTGTTTTCACATTATTTTCCCTGTTAATTGCTCTCCTTGTCATGGAGGTTGGCTTGCAACAACCTCTGCGTTTTCCAAATGGCGTCAAAGATAAGCAATTATTTCTTTCCCTCGTAAATTTACATTATGTTAATTCATGGCAGCAACATCAATTTCCTCTTTCAGGGTTTGGACTTATTACCACAACAACAACAGAACTCTCCATGGTTGAGGTATGGCATGGTTTCTGTCGTTTATTACCCTATGGTTCTGTTTCCACATTATTTGCCCTATTAATTTCTCTCCTTGTCACAGAGGCTAGCTTGCAACAACCTCTCCATTTTCCAAATGAGATGAAAGGTAAGCAATTATTTCTTTCCTTGGTAAATTTACATTACGTTTCCAGGTCATATATATTAGTACTAATCGTTCATGTCAAAATTACCAGGAACATGCATTTGGCAACATTACCAAGGACACACATTTGGCTACCACACGTAGAACAGGTAGTAGTCTTTGCCATTAGAAATAATTAATTCCTACTTGTCTATGGTTGTAATTCTCCATTTGAGGAGTTTGTTCCTACATAGTAGGAATTAGCTAGAATATAGTTTCTCCTAGTTTAGTGTGTGGTTGAGAGAATCTCTCAACCACACTACTGTACGTCTAAGATAGAATTCCTATCTTGAGATTTTTGTTTCTATAAATATGTGTGTAATTTCCTTGATTCATAATATAGAATTTGATTAGAAGTTTGTTGTGTGCTATTTTATCTTGGTATTAGAGCTCTCAGGGGCCTGGCCCCCTTATGGCCTTGGCCCCTCCTAGGCGAGAAAATAAAGAGCTTGGTTGGCCAATCAATTTTTTGTGTTTGTCCATCATAATCGACGTTGTTTTTTTTTCTGTCTTTGAATGTTGCGTGCATTTTTTTTTTGGTATGGTGGGCTACCGTTTGGGAAGTGGACAACTGCAAGCACGATCTTCATTTGATGAGATGTTGTTGATTCTTTGTCTTTGCATGAGGGCTGCGTGGAGGAGATTGGTGGCCGTGATAGGATCGAACCACGAAGGGATCGATTGAGGCCACAATTTTTTATTTTGTGCAGCAATTTGGATCGCTGCGGGACTGTGATTTGGAAGAACTCTTGGCCCACCTGTTAATGAAGTAGATCAAAGAAGTGTGTGATGGTGCCTCTAACCTTCGCACCTGAAGAAGAGTTTTAGGCTCTCGAGGATTGATAGTGTCTTTAGGTCGATCAATTTGTGTTCGTTGGAAGATAATTGTTGCGGAGAATTATTGGAAAGCGATGACCGCTACTTGATTGATAAAAAAACTTGCATTGAAGGAGAAGGGAGCATTTGCTTTATGTAGAGTGAAGATCAACATTGTTTGCAGATCGTCGGATTAGTCTCCTTAGCAAAATTGGAATTGGACGACTGACCTGAGGGCATACGCCAAGAAATCATACATTTTCAGATGCCCAAAACGTTCATCTGTCAGAACATAGATGTCAAGGCTCATGTCCAATGGCAATCTTCTTTCGGTAGCGGGCTTTTTTTTTATAGAAGGGCGGCCCGTTCTGCCCTTCCGTGGGTATGGGAACTGTTGAGACCCTTCAAGCACCGTTTGGCTGAGCTCGACACTCTTGTCTGGGTCTTCGAGATCATTATAGAAATCATAGTCATACACTCTGTCCCTTTGTCATACATCTACGCTCTCTGTTCATTAAGAAAAACGAGAAACTTTGAGGATGTGGATATTATGCCTGGGGGATCCATGAGCACCCTGCGAGAAAGACCTACCGTTTCCATTGTCAAATTCAAGGCTGGAAGTATCGAGACGACCCATCAAGATCCAGGTTCGCAATGAGTTGTTTTTTGTTGAAAAAAAACTTGGTATTCGAATGAGCGTTTTTTTGTTTTCTGTCGTATTGATTAGTTTGAGCTGGCAAGCTCTTGGTGCTGGCCCATAGGATGTTTTCTCCTCTAGTTCACTACAGTGCTCTTAATAATCGCCCATGGAAACGACTTTGCTTCATGTAATTGTTGCAGTGATGGGTTGGGCGACAACCAAGGTGGATGTGCTCAACTTTGTTGTGGTGTTGTTGTAGTGTGCACCCTTGAAAAACTGTCCAAGTGATATCCAGAGCAACTGCATTCTTCGTTCAAAGAGGAGAGAAAATTTGTGTTCGATCTGAAGGAAGAAGCATGGTTTTTTTTGCATAGTTCGGTAAACATTTTTTTTGGAGAAGCATTTTTTTGGAATTTAAATTGATATACATATTGAGATTAGCCACCTCAATATGAAGTTATTTTGTTAGAATTGGCTATTCTAACAAATGGCAGGTTCATGGAGTTCCAAGAATTTATTTGACAAAGATGCCCAAAATGTGAACTATGAAAAGGTGGGATAAAGGAGCAACAACAACGTTTATGGTGGAAAACAAAGTAGATGTTTGTTTAAGTTAGTGTGGTTTGTGGAATAGACTCCCTAAAATGTTATAAGCAAGTCCAGTTGTTGTAATGGTCATTGTATGTACCCAGAAACTCCAAAACGTTTAATGAAATGTAAGCCTTTTAAAGGTATTTGAAAGTTCATGGTGATCTTAAAAACACTTTGTAGTGGATTGCCTTTGTGGCTGGTTGGTGGTGAGCCAAAAACCATCCATAGAGCTTTAGTGGCTACAGGATTTGTCCGGAGGTGGCACATTTAAGTTCTGGATTTTCCCGGTGGTGGCATATTGCCTGAGTGGCTAACGTGTACACGGGAGCTTTGTGCTTGTAAGAGTAGGTGGACTGTAGTAACACCTACCTCATGGTCTCAGATATTGGTGTGTCTGAGCACAAGAGGGTCGACGCACTTTTCTATCTGACAGTTGCGTCAAAAGGCGTAATCAACACAACTCTTTGTGATTGTTATGTGGACATGAATATTTGTCTTAGAAAGGCACTGATCTCTCTTTTTTTTTGGAAGTTTTGCACATGCAATTCACCCGATGGTGGTGGATTTGTAGGTACATATATGGAGTGATAATGGTCGACAGAATCATGTATGCAAAGGACATCCTACAGGACTAGCAGTTGCAGCGGTTGGTACCCATACATTCCAGTGGATGGTTGCTCTTTTATATGGACGTCAACATATTCTTTGTTATGTTTGACCACAACCAGACTTTGTGAATCATAGGCATCACAAGTAGTCATTAAGGGGGGAGTTAGAAATAATTAATTCCTACTTGTCTATGGTTGTAATTCTCCGTTTGAGGAGTTTGTTCCTACATAATAGGAATTAGCTAAAATATAGTTTCTCCTAGCTTAGTGTGTGGTTGAGAGAATATCTCAACCACACTATTGTACGTGTAAGATAGAATTCCTACCTTGAGACTTTTGTTTGTATAAATATGTGTGTAATTTCCTTGATTCATAATATAGAATTTGGTTAGAAGTTTGCTGTGTGCTATTTTATCTTTTACATAGGTGAAAATTACCCATAAATAGTAGTATTTGCATAGGTGAAAAATACCCAGAGCTCATATTTTGAAACAAAATCTTAATAACCCAACTCCAGGAGTAGTTTTGATGTGAAGTTTTCATATAATTTGAGATCTTGGTCGCATAGTGCAGTGCATGACAGCCATTATAGGAGCCAGGTTTCGCTATTGTAGAGTTGTTGGGCAAATATACCACCCGAGCTGCTCAGAGATGATATTTCGAGAATCCATACCGCTTGAGCTGCTCAGAGATGATATTTCGAGAATCAAGGCAAGTAATTATGCTTAGACTACGCAAAAATACGTGTTGGCCTATTTTGGAATTTGCAAAAGTTGGAGGGCAATTAAGAAGGAGTTTGTCCAGACACCCCAACTCTCTCGGAAGCTCACATTCCCTATTTCTCTTAGGCAGGTAAAGTTCTAGCATAACTGATTGCATTTTCAACAAGTCTTCTGGAATAAAACCATAAAAATTCATTGAGTTATGCAAAATGTTTATTTTGTTATAAAGACTATTTTAGATTGCGCCTACGTTGGTTAATTACGCCGATAGGAGTTTCCCTATCGGAATCACCAAGTTAATCATTTTCTTAATTAATCTTTTTGATCAAATGGCTTCAATTGAAAGATGCCAGAATATTCTTATAGTCATTACTAAATCAATGAATGAAATTAAAAGCCTTATCTTCTTTACATATCTAAAATAGGTGTTTAAACTTTACTTAAATTAATTTTTTACCAAATAAAATTAAAATTTTACTATACCTCTCATTTATCTCCCATCTCCCAATATAAAGATGAACCGAAACAATTAAAAATAAAACAAAAAAAATATGAAACACTATAAGATGAAACAACCGTTTTCCTTGCATATGCGCAACTTAGCAACATGAAGTTATCCCATCATTTAATCCTCAAACGATTGACTGTTGGCATTCTCACCATTCCTCCTCCCCCTGGTATGAAATTGTATACAGATACCTCGGTCGCACCCTCCTCCCTGTCGTTATCCGAATGCTTTCCCAAGTTGCAGGGACAGATCATCGGCATTTTCTTAACCCGCGCAGTTTGACGCCATGAACGGATCGCTGGGGAGCTACAGGTAAATAACTAGGGTTTAGGTATAGCCGCTTTTTTCATTAAAAGTAAGTATGAATTAATTTTGAATAAGATTTTGAATTGGCTGGATTGTGAAACGTCCTTCTGCATGACCATTTCATACGATTCAAGTAGCAGATATGAAGGACGCCAATTTTTTATTCTTGCAGCAGATATGGACGACGCCAAATTTGGCCCGAGCAACTCCACAATCACAAATCTGCTCTTTGGCTGCTTCCCTTGCTGTGCATTGGACGACGAGCGCTCGCTCTTTTGGTCTGCGTGGTACCAGAAAGTCAGGCGATCAAACTCCATGGCGGATTTCACAGATGGCGATTTTTAGAACTAGTGGCCCAAGGGCTGGAACATTGTGAGACCAGCCGGAGAATGGTCAGAATCCGTTATTGAGGATGCCGGAAGCTGCTGCAGCAGGACTAAATGGAAACAAGGTTACTTTGTTCGGCGGTTCAAAGCCGACGGTATAACCATATACAACTACAAGCCCTTGAGATTTCATTACAATCCTCTGAGTTACAAGCTGAATTTTGACCACGGGTCTCGGCAGGACGAAGATCATCAACGCAAAGGTTTTCCGTTATCTGCCCCAAAGAGCGGGGAGTGAAACCCTAAAATCTTGGAAAATCCCTGAAACCTTGATGTCATGGTGGAGTGGAGTTTGCTTTTAGGTTTCCGGTCCTTCGCTTGGAACGTGCTGAACTCGAGACGCCGTAATTCGATGTAACATTAGTCATGATCCTCTGCTATTGCTCAGATTTCAGGTATGTATTTTATAGAACCGTATATTAAACTTTTATGTATTTAAATATACTTCGAAAACCAACTATTACTAATCATTCTCACAAATCCAAACACCTCAATGATTTGATGATTTTAGAATTCTAGTGTCCCCTCCTTTGTACCCTCACTACATCGTTGGGGAAGCCCTTCAAAATGAAAAACAGCTAAAAAGTTGTAATCATGAAGATATAAGTTAAGTAACTCATGAAAATCCATGTTCCACTGTTTCTCCTCCATTCACAATAATACAAGTACCCTTCATTAGTTCCAAATTGATCTATTTTCCTCAATTATTTCTTGGCTTTATTCCTTTTCCCCTTTCATAAACTTATTTTATATAAACCCCTTCCTCCTTTTCCTCTTCCTCATCATTCTTTCTTGTTTTGATTTCTATACATAATCCCATTGTTTTTCAATCCTACCTCTCTTTCACCTTGTTTTTCAATTCTACTCCCTTTCACCTTACCCCGCTCGCTCTTCTACCCAACCTCTTTTTCTCCTTAGTACCCTCAATTTTTTTTTTACATGATCCCTATATCTATCTTAATCCCCTCAATTCGTTTTTTTATGTATTGAATAATTTCAACACAATTAATTTGATTCTTTAGATTCCCCTTAATTTGATAATAATAAAATATTAATATTAAATTTATATCATCCATGATAATGTTTTAATATGATTCGGATTTCACAACATTGTATATCTATGTAAAAAGGACCCTCCTTAAAACTATTTATTAAAAGAATATATTATAATACTGTCATGTAAATTTTATTAATAGAGAAAGTCATTTAACATTGTGTTGATATCATTTATCCTTATATCATGTTATCCTTCATTGAAGATAATAATGAAAGTTTAACATTCTCCTCTAAACAACTATGGATTTTAATTATAAAATAATAATAAAATAACAATTATCTAATTAATTATATAATTTAGTTATATTAATAACTAATTAATGTCATTTAAGAGATTAATCATATAATAACAATAATCTAAATATTATTAATATTAAATAAACTTCCCTTTCACCCTTTTGCAATAAATCAATATATCTAATGAAATATTATAATCTTTAAGTTAATAATAACATAATAATTAAAAATATATGAATATTATATAATAATTTGTTTCAGTGTGAACTCATTTAAATCACTTGATAACCTTATTCTTGTAATGTTTAATTAACATTTATTATATACTATTATTATTTATTATTGTTTTTTGTTTTTTATGTAGTTCACGTACCCCATAGATTGATGATTGTCTACAAAATATTTGTACCAAGTAGATCTATCCAAAGGGATCACCTTTTCTCAGTTTAACCACCGAGTCTGACCTCAAGGGTGTTAAGAGAATTAAACTTTGTGACCTGTCAATAACAAAAGTGCTTTAACAACTGGGATTTGACCAATTGAACTAACTCTCAAGACTATAATTAGTATTATTGTTATTATATAATAATAGAATCTCTATAATAATAATAAATAACCATAATTATCAAAATAAAATATAATAAATATAGAATAGATTACATAATTCCCCAAAATCCAATTTTCTAACAACAACATAATATCATCATTAACATTATTTTTATTACCTTCTTTTATCAATCATCCTATTATAATATTAAATAAAACTATACTATATAAATATCAATATTTATACCATTATAACATTAAATAATTTTTTTTAGGATACCCCACACCATATATATATACTATTATTAATAATAATCATATTTTTTTTTATTGACCCTACACAGACCCTACACATTGACTTCCAAAAATAATTGATCTGCAAAATCTTTAGTGTTTCTTTCTATTTACGGGTGGAACTTCCACTCTAAACAGCTATACAATGACTTCCAAAAATACTTGATCTACAAAATCTTTGGTATTTGGTTTCTTATGGAGGTACAATAATTTGCTTTTGATTTTCAGTACATTGATGAGGAATTGCATCACAAGTGGGGTGCATGGGTCCATGCAATATATATCTTCTGGTTTCAGATGGAGGTACTATAATTTTTTGATGCAGGAGCATCTGGACACCTCAATGAAAGGAAGTTAGAGAAAGAGGACAGCTGGACAACCATATGGACACCCAGGCCAATCTTGGACAAGATTCGGTTGATGAACTAATTTTAGGTAAAAATCAGTTAAAACTGAATGTAACTGAATGCATGTGTAATAAGAATGAGGGATTCATGAGAGACTCAAGAAGCCAGAAAGGTAGAGAAAAATGTAACTGTCGGAGAAATTCCGGATTAAGGCTGAGATGCCTTAAACTGTAATCTGAGTTGCACATAATAAAATGTGTCTTATGTGAATTTGTTTCTGCGTATGTTTCTGGCTGAATTATTTGCTAGCGTTGTTTTTGTTTTCTTTTTGGAGTCACGATCAATGGGCAGAGAAACAAAGATCAATGGGCAGAGAAACCTTTGTTTCTCTGAAGTAAAATGCAGCAAGGGAATGAGTTCTAGGATCGAACTCTCTGGACACCTTGAAGAGTCGGTGGTCATGGCGGGTCTTCCGCTAAAGTGTGGGGACTGCAGGCAACAGTCAAGAAATGTACAGGAAGCCCAAGCGCATACTGAACTAACTGTCCACGCCAATTTTTTCTTAATTGCCTGAGGCTGTGCTTAATCTGGAGTGAGTTACCTGTAGGAGGCTCTGCCGCTCCGTGTTAAAGCTTTGATACTTGCAGAGTGCAAGTGATCGGAATGCCCAGGAAGATATAGGGCAAAGAAAGGGCAAATACAAGCGGTCTCTGTTCATTGATGATGTGGATGAAGAAGGTGAGGACAAGGGGAAGTCGATGGCCAACGACAACGTCGAGGTCGAGGTCGAGAAGGAGATCTCTGTTTCTGAGAAGGTGGAAACCATAGAAGAGCCTACGGTAGACAGAGATCCTGAAAAGCTCGACGAACCCCGCGAACATGGCTATAGATGAAGTTGCTGATGATGCTCCAGAGGAAAAGACGGGAGATGAGAAGAACGAGGAAAAAGACGAAGATGCGAAGAAAGGAGACAAGAAATCTGGCAAGAGCAAGAAGATCAAGAAATGCGGCAAAGCATTTGTAGATGGGAAAAAGATTGATTTTATTACTGTAGGCGGTTGGACGTCGGCGTATGTACCAGACTTGCCGAAGTTTGATGGGCCTATCCCTAGAAATCGATTGGTGAAATAACTGTTTCTGGGGCAACTTACCGAACCATGGAATTTTCAGGATCGACTGTTAAAAGTTTGGCGATGGAAGATAGAATGACATTGCGTAACATGGTTGTTGAACCGGGAGGGAAGAATGGTGTTGTTGCTACAGATCAGACAACGTTTGACTATCTTGAGGGGAAGGCGTCATCTAGTTTTGAAGCACTTTACAGTGACGAAACAGCCGCTTGGCGAGAGATGACCAATGGAAAAGTGTTGCGCAATCATGTAAGGAGACCGTGAGAAGTCTCGGAATGGCTTTGTGGGCCCATAACCCACAGGCCCCAAGATCGGAGTTGTGAAAATCTTGAAAATGAAGAGACCCTGACTTCGTTTTAATCGAAGGGGTCAACTCGTTTTCATCAAGTGGTATCAGAGCGGGAAAGATTTCCTGCGGAGAGGAGTTTTTGCATGCAAAGAGGTACGAGGAAGAAGAGGTACAGTTTGTTTGTTTGTAGTTTTTTTTAATTCTGTGAAGGTGAAGATTGCAGCAAACCTGGAGCAGGAGTGCTCAATTGGTTCGAGAGGAGAGAACCACGGAGATGCCGAGAAGACCGAGCTCAGGAGAGAAGCTTGGTAGGGCATCTAGTAGCAGGGAGGACTTGCTATGGCAGAGGTTTGGTTGTAGCTCACAGAAGGCAGTTCCACTGAAGAAGTGAAACAGTGGGTAGAATTGCGAGTGGGTAGAATTGCTAATAACAAGAAAACACATATGACCAGGAGGTCATAATTTTGTACCTCGGGAGCATATGACCAGGAGGTCATAATTTTTGTACCTCGGGAGTCTGATGCAGGAGCATCTGGACACCTCAATGAAAGGAAGTTAGAGAAAGAGGACAGCTGGACAACCATATGGACACCCAGGCCAATCTTGGACAAGATTCGGTTGATGAACTAATTTTAGGTAAAAATCAGTTAAAACTGAATGTAACTGAATGCATGTGTAATAAGAATGAGGGATTCATGAGAGACTCAAGAAGCCAGAAAGGTAGAGAAAAATGTAGCTGTCAGAGAAATTCCGGATTAAGGCTGAGATGCCTTAAACTGTAATCTGAGTTGTACATAATAAAATGTGTCTTATGTGAATTTGTTTCTGCGTATGTTTCTGGCTGAATTATTTGCTAGCGTTGTTTTTGTTTTCTTTTTGGAGTCACGATCAATGGGCAGAGAAACAAAGATCAATGGGCAGAGAAACCTTTGTTTCTCTGAAGTAAAATGCAGCAAGGGAATGAGTTCTAGGATCGAACTCTGTGGACACCTTGAAGAGTCGGTGGTCATGGCGGGTCTTCCGCTAAAGTGTGGGGACTGCAGGAAACAGTCAAGAAATGTACAGGAAGCCCAAGGGCATACCGAACTAACTGTCCACGTCAATTTTTTCTTAATTGCCTGAGGCTGTGCTTAATCTGGAGTGAGTTGCCTGCGGGAGGTTCTGCCGCTCCGTGTTAAAGCTTTGATACTTGCAGAGTGCAAGTGATCGGAATGCCCAGGAAGATATAGGGCAAAGAAAGGGCAAATACAAGCGGTCTCTGTTCATTGATGATGTGGCTGAAGAAGGTGAGGACAAGGGGAAGTCGATGGCCAACGACAACGTCGAGGTCGAGGTCGAGAAGGAGATCTCTGTTTCTGAGAAGGTGGAAACCATAGAAGAGCCTACGGTAGACAGAGATCCTGAAAAGCTCGACGAACCCCGCGAACATGGCTATAGATGAAGCTGCTGATGATGCTCCAGAGGAAAAGACGGGAGATGAGAAGAACGAGGAAAAAGACGAAGATGCGAAGAAAGGAGACAAGAAATCTGGCAAGAGCAAGAAGATCAAGAAACGCGGCAAAGCATTTGTAGATGGGAAAAAGATTGATTTTATTACTGTAGGCGGTTGGACGTCGGCGTATGTACCAGACTTGCCGAAGTTTGATGGGCCTATCCCTAGAAATCGATTGGTGAAATAACTGTTTCTGGGGCAACTTACCGAACCATGGATTTTTCAGGATCGACTATTAAAAGTTTGGCGATGGAAGATAGAATGACATTGCGTAACATGGTTGTTGAACCGGGAGGGAAGAATGGTGTTGTTGCTACAGATCAGACAACGTTTGACTATCTTGAGGGGAAGGTGTCATCTAGTTTTGAAGCACTTTACAGTGACGAAACAGCCGCTTGGCGAGAGATGACCAATGGAAAAGTGCTGCGCAATCATGTAAGGAGACCGTGAGAAGTCTCGGAATGGCTTCGTGGGCCCATAACCCACAGGCCCCAAGATCGGAGTTGTGAAAATCTTGAAAATGAAGAGACCCTGACTTCGTTTTAATCGAAGGGGTCAACTCGTTTTCATCAAGTGGTATCAGAGCGGGAAATATTTCCTGCGGAGAGGAGTTTTTGCATGCAAAGAGGTACGAGGAAGAAGAGGTACAGTTTGTTTGTTTGTAGTTTTTTTTAATTCTGTGAAGGTGAAGATTGCAGCAAACCTGGAGCAGGAGTGCTCAATTGGTTCGAGAGGAGAGAACCACGGAGATGTCGAGAAGACCGAGCTCAGGAGAGAAGCTTGGTAGGGCATCTAGTAGCAGGGAGGACTTGCTATGGCAGAGGTTTGGTTGTAGCTCACAGAAGGCAGTTCCACTGAAGAAGTGAAACAGTGGGTAGAATTGCGAGTGGGTAGAATTGCTAATAACAAGAAAACACATATGACCAGGAGGTCATAATTTTGTACCTCGGGAGCATATGACCAGGAGGTCATAATTTTTGTACCTCGGGAGTCTGATGCAGGAGCATCTGGACACCTCAATGAAAGGAAGTTAGAGAAAGAGGACAGCTGGACAACCATATGGACACCCAGGCCAATCTTGGACAAGATTCGGTTGATGAACTAATTTTAGGTAAAAATCAGTTAAAACTGAATGTAACTGAATGCATGTGTAATAATAATGAGGGATTCATGAGGGACTCAAGAAGCCAGAAAGGTAGAGAAAAATGTAGCTGTCGGAGAAATTCCGGATTAAGGCTGAGATGCCTTAAACTGTAATCTGAGTTGTACATAATAAAATGTGTCTTATGTGAATTTGTTTCTGCGTATGTTTCTGGCTGAATTATTTGCTAGCGTTGTTTTTGTTTTCTTTTTGGAGTCACGATCAATGGGCAGAGAAACAAAGATCAATGGGCAGAGAAACCTTTGTTTCTCTGAAGTAAAATGCAGCAAGGGAATGAGTTCTAGGATCGAACTCTGTGAACACCTTGAAGAGTCGGTGGTCATGGCGGGTCTTCCGCTAAAGTGTGGGGACTGCAGGCAACAGTCAAGAAATGTACAGGAAGCCCAAGCGCATACCGAACTAACTGTCCACGCCAACTTTTTCTTAATTGCCTGAGGCTGTGCTTAATCTGGAGTGAGTTGCCTGCAAGAGGCTCTACCGCTCCGTGTTAAAGCTTTGATACTTGCAGAGTGCAAGTGATCGGAATGCCCAGGAAGATATAGGGCAAAGAAAGGGCAAATACAAGCGGTCTCTGTTCATTGATGATGTGGCTGAAGAAGGTGAGGACAAGGGGAAGTCGATGGCCAACGACAACGTCGAGGTCGAGGTCGAGAAGGAGATCTCTGTTTCTGAGAAGGTGGAAACCATAGAAGAGTCTACGGTAGACAGAGATCCTGAAAAGCTCGACGAACCCCGCGAACATGGCTATAGATGAAGCTGTTGACGATGCTCCAGAGGAAAAGACAGGAGATGAGAAGAATGAGGAAAAAGACGAAGATGCGAAGAAAGGAGACAAGAAATCTGGCAAGAGCAAGAAGATCAAGAAACGCGGCAAAGCATTTGTAGATGGGAAAAAGATTGATTTTATTACTGTAGGCGGTTGGACGTCGGCGTATGTACCAGACTTGCCGAAGTTTGATGGGCCTATCCCTAGAAATCAATTGGTGAAATAACTGTTTCTGGGGCAACTTACCGAACCATGGAATTTTCAGGATCGACTGTTAAAAGTTTGGCGATGGAAGATAGAATGACATTGCGTAACATGGTTGTTGAACCAGGAGGGAAGAATGGTGTTGTTGCTACAGATCAGACAACGTTTGACTATCTTGAGGGGAAGGCGTCATCTAGTTTTGAAGCACTTTACAGTGACGAAACAGCCGCTTGGCGAGAGATGACCAATGGAAAAGTGCTGCGCAATCATGTAAGGAGACCGTGAGAAGTCTCGGAATGGCTTTGTGGGCCCATAACCCACAGGCCCCAAGATCGGAGTTGTGAAAATCTTGAAAATGAAGAGACCCTGACTTCGTTTTAATCGAAGGGGTCAACTCGTTTTCATCATTTTTTCCTTTATTTTCTGTACAAATATTAAATTAAAAAAAAAATATGATGGGCGCCATATTTGATTACACCACAAATTTTCTTGTCGTTCCATACATTGCTCAGGTTCACGACTCTGCCCATGAAATTTAACGTCTATCTCTCTTGAAAAATGATGCAACCACGGAGCAGTGCCCAGGTAGGAAAGGTAATCTAATGTTCACGTGACTTTCGTTTTCTTTTTTCAAATCGGTGTAAATTTTCTCGGAAATCAATGAAGCCACATTATAGCGTAGCAAATATTGAAAATGTAATTTTTTTAATATTTTAATTTTAATATTAATTCATTTTAATTTTAATAGCCATTAAGGTTAATATTTTAATTTTTATATAATATTAATATTAATAGTAATTTAAGCTAATTTTAATTTAATTTTGTATTAATATATTTACTTTTAATATTAATAATAATAAAAATTTGTAAGTTTGGGAGGATTATATCTTCAACATGTCTAATATATTATTTTTTATTGGACGTAGAATTGAGCCGGAAAATTCACATTCAACTAAAGTCTTAATAGATCACCTAATCACATCTATCCAAGAACACGTGAACATATTAATTAGTAATTTTAATTTTAATATTTTCATTATAATATATAGTATTTTAAGATGAACGAATAAATAGTTTGTTTCGTTTTTAAATAAATTTAAATGTTTATTAAATTTATTATGATAAATTGTCATCTTATTAAAAAAATTAATTTAATTATAAATTATGAAAGTTAATTAAATTTTAATCACTATAAAATTAAAATAACATTAAAATCAATATCAATCGTATGGCAGCCATATTAATGTTATTTTAAAGTTTGATGCTAAATTTTAATATTAAAATCACTATTAATATTAAAGAAACATTAATATTAATAATAATATTAATCCCTTGGGTTTAATAATATTTATTTAATATTAATAGTATTAAATTAATATTATTAATATTAATATCAATCTTTTACATCACAATTTATTTAATGTTGCCTCTTAAAATTAGAAAATTGGAGTTTTTTTATCCTTTAGGTTTATAATATTAATCTATTGGCTTTATTAATTCATTTGATTTTTAATATTAATCCCTTGACTTTATAATCCATAGGGTATATATTATTAATATCTTGGGTTTTAATCCCTTCGACTTATGATATTTGTCCCTTGGGTTTACTAATTCGTCGGGTTCATAATAACAATAGGGTTTAATGTTGAGACATTTGAACAATGAATAAATCTATCGAGCATTGTATTATGATAAATGTATTAAAATCAATCTCATACTCATTGCCATAATGTTACTCTACATTGCAATTTATTGAATGTCGCCTCTCAACATTACAAAATCAGGGCTTATTAATCCCTTAGGTTTATTAATTCTTTGAGTTTATAATATTAATCCCTTTGGTTCATAATGCCTAGGGTTTATAATATTAATCCCTTGGGTTTCTAATCCCTAGGGTTTATAATATTAACCGCATGGGTTTACTAATCCCTTGGGTTTATAATAACATTAGGGTTTAATGTTGTGATATTTGAATGGTGCAAAATTCTATCCAATGCAGCGTTGTGACAAACATTTTCATAATGTGTCAACCATTATGACATTCATTATTGGAACCTTACATTACATTGTATTTTTTTCAACGTCATGTTGCAACACTATAATAGGGCTTCGTATTGTGATGTTTTCACGCTAGAAAAATCAAAGAAATATTAGATTGTGACAAACATTGTCTCAAGATGACAATTAATTTGATAATCGTTGTTGCAATGTTGGATTGCATCACAATTTATTTAATGTTGTCTCTCAACATTACAAAATTAGTGTTTATAAATCCCTTGGATTTATTAATTTCTTGGGTTTATAATATTTATCCTATGTATTTATTAACTCCTTGGGTATATAATAGCAATCCCCTCGGTTTATAATATTAATCCATTGGGTTTTTAATCCCTAAGTTTTATTATATTAGTCTCTTAGTTTTACTAATCCCTTAGGTTTAAAATAACGTTAGGGTTTAATGTTGTGACATTTGAATTGCGAAGAAATCTATCCAATGTTGTATTATAACAAACATTGTTGTAATTTCACTATCAATATGGAAATCGTTTTTGGAAACTTCCATTACATTGCAATTGTTCAACATCACATTGTGACACTACAAGAAGGATTTGTACTGTGATGTTTGCATCATACAAAAATGAATCCAACGTCGCACTGTGACAAAATCAATCAAAAGTTTCTTCTCAACATTACAAAATTAAGAATTATTAATCCCTTCGATTTATAATATTAATCTATTGGGTTTATTGATTCATTGGGTTTATAATATTAGTCCTTTGGGTTTATAATATTTAGAGTTTATAAAATTAGTCCCTTGGGTTTTAAATACCTAGAGTTTATAACATTAATACTTTGGGTTTATAATATTAATCCACTGAGTTTATTAATCCCTTAGGTTTACATTACCAATCCCTTGGGTTGATAAAAATTATGTAAAAATCAAACTAATGTTGAATTGTGACAAACATTGTCACAAGATGACAATTTATTTTATACACATTGTTCTAATGTTATATTATATCACAATTTATTCAATGTCACCTCTCAACATTACAAAATTGAGGTTTATTAATAATATCAATTTAATATTAATAATATTAAATTAATATTATTAGTTTTAATATTAATATTAATCCCTTACATCGTAATTTATTCAATGTCGCTTCTTAACATTACATCATTAGGGTTTATCAATCCATTGGATTTATTAATTCATTAGGTTTTTAATATTAATCCTCTTACTTTATAATCCCTTGGGTTTATAATATTTGTCCCTTGGGTTTACTACCATGTTAGGTTCATAATAATATTAAGGTTTAATGTTGAGACATTTGAATGGTGAAGAAATCTATCCAACATCACATTATGACAAACATATTAAAAATCAATCTCATACTCATTGTCACAATATTACATTACATTGCAATTTATTGAATGTTGTCTCTCAACATTACAAAACTAAGGTTTATTAATCCATTGGGTTTATAATATTAATCGATTTAGTTTATAATTCCTTGGTTTATAACATTAATACCTTGGCCCTTATAATAACAATTTACTTGATATGCATTGTTATAATGTTATATTACGTCAAAATCTATTTAATGTCGCCTCTCAAAATTACAAAATTAGGGTTTATAAATCCTTTGGGTTTATAATCCCTATAGTTTATAATATTAATCCCTTAGCCTTTTAATCCCTAGGCTTTTAATAATAGTAAACCCTAATGTTTTTATAAACCCAAGCGATTAATATCATAAATCCTAGGACTTATAAACTCAAGGGATTAATATTATAAACCCAATGAACTAATAAATGCAAGGGATTAATAAACCCTAATTTTGTAATGTTGAGAGAGGACATTCAATAAAGTATAATGTAATGAAACATTGTGACAATGAGTATGAGATTGATTTTTAATATGTTTGTCATAATGTGACATTGGGTAGATTTAATCTCTTAGAGTTTAATAACATTACGGTTTAATATTTAATAACATACATATAATAACATTATTATTTAATATTTAATATTAGGAGTACACCATAAAATTCAGAAAGATGGCTATAATGTTCAGTATCTCTCCAAATAATCCAAATGTACTTCTAAAGTATTTGGGGGGTCTACACCACCATCTGTGTGAGAACGTGATGTTATTCAGACCCAAATTGGCGGCCGAGGCTTTTGTACATGCACAATACCTAGAGAACATAGACTTTAAAAGAGCGCAATCAAGTGGATCGAACTAGAAGGAGCAACATGAAGCTTCTAAGGAGGGGAAGAAGAAGAAACAAGGGGTAAAAGATAAAAAGACGACAACCACAACACACCAGTGAAAAGATCTTAGAAACGATTGCAACATTGATGGGCATATGGAGGAGAAGTGTTGGAAGTTGCATCCATAGCCAAACCTGAACAAGAAGAGGAAAGATAATAAGAAGAAGAATCTCATGGCCACTGATTCAGACAATAAAGTTGAAAGAAGCTTTCACATGGATGAGAATATTGCATGCACATCAATGCAGAAGCAGGTGAATCTGAGTAGCCTTCAGCAACAGGAAGAGAAAGAAATCACCAAACTCTTCCATAGAAAGATATAGGTCAAAAAGATGAATATTGATGCTCTGTTTAACTGAGGATCACATGTGAATCTCATTACAACAAAGTTGGTCAAGAAGTTGGGGCTAGAAGTTTGTGATCATCCAAACCCATATCCACTAGGATGGGTAAATAAGGATGCATAGATGAAGGTAATAAAACAATGCAAAATTAGATTTGCCATGAGTGTTGATTTTATTGATGAAGTAGATTTGGATGTGGTTCCCCTTCATGTATGTGGAGTTGTGTATGGGATTGCATACATGTACATGTGTGATGAAATATTCATGAGGAGAGCTAACTAGTACCATCTCATTAGGGATGGAATATCATCCATCATCAACACACATAAAGGCAAGTCAAAAATTGCCAACCAAGCAAACAAATTGATTAGTTCCAGCAAGAAGTATGTTTTATTGTTTTTAAGAGAAGGTTACTCTTAAGAGGAGTCAATAAGAGGCAAGGCATGCCTAGAGGGGTGTATTAAGAAATAGAAACAATAATTGGAGGAGTTTTTATAGGAATACAAGGATATTTTCTGAGAGCCTGAAGGGTTAATACCTAAGATAGAAGGGGAACATGAGATCTAACTATTGCTAGACTCCCCATTGCCAAATATTGGGTTACACAGGTGGTCTATTATAAAAGCACGTGAGGTGAAGAAACAGTTGCAGCAGTGGCTGGAATAGGTTGTCATTAGACCAAGTACATCACCATGTGGGTCACCCATCATCATTGTTCCAAAAAAGGATGGGACTTGGTAGATTTGTATACATTACAGGGCATTGCATAAAATCACGCTCAAAAATAGATAGCCCTTGCCTAGGATAGTTGATCTTCTAGATTAATTGCAACAAGAAAAGTATTTCACCAAGATGGACTTGAAGTCTGGATATCACTAGGTTCAAGTCAAAGAAGAAAATGCACGGAAGACTACCTTCAAAACAAGGAAAGGTTTTGTATGAGTGGTTAGTTATGCCATTTGGCCTATGTAATACACTAGCTACGTTTATGACATTGATGAATGATATATTGCACCCTTCTTTTAGATGCATTTGTTATTGTCTATCTACATGATATACTAGTATATATTGCTACATGGGGCGAGAATATTTCATGTTTGACACAAGTGCTGGAAACATTGAAGAAGCACCAACTCCCAGCATATATCAAGTAGTGTGATTTTTCGGAGCAGTCCTTGGTGTATCTCAGGTATGTGATTGGTGGAGGAGAGTTGAGGATAGATCCTTCCAAGATGGAGGCCATCATGAAATGGTCAATGCATACTAATGTTTATGAGTTCAAGATTTTAATTGGGGAAGCACAATACCTGAGGAAATTCATAGCCTCATTTTCAGCAATAGTAGTAGCGCTCCATGCCATAAAAACACATGACAAGAGTTCCCAATGGGGAAAAGGTCAACAGAAGGATTTCAAGGAACTGAAGAAGAATATCAGTTAAGCACCGATTCTGGCATTACAAAAATTTTGTCGGCACTTAGAGGTGGAGATAGATGTGAGTGGGTATGCTTTGGGAGATGTCTTGATGCAAGGAGGAAGGCCCATTTCCTACCATTCTGAAGTATTTCATGGGACGTTTTTAACTACCCTACCTAAGATAAGGAGCTTTATGTCATGGTGAAAGATTTGAAGAATAGGAAGCACTATCTGGTGGGAAAGGAGACAATAATCCACACAGATCACTAGCCATTATAGTACTTGCATACCCAGAGTAAGCTAAAATAGACCAGGCATTACCAGTGGAAGGGATTTTTACAATAGTTTCATTTGGTGATTAAGTATAAGAAGGGAAACACAAACAGGTTGGTCGAGATGATTTCAAGCCCACCCACATCAAATATTACCGCTTTTGGGACTCTTATGCACAAGTATCCATTCACCCATGATGCATACAGAGATGCATATTCAGAAGATGAGGATTTCAAGGAGGTGTATCAATAGTTACAGAGTCATATTCATGTTCACGATGGCGACAACACCATTGAATACCATCTCCAGTATGGGTTACTCTAGAGGCTGGATAAGCTATGTGTTTCTAAAGGTGAGTGTTTGCAGCGAATTAGAGAGGGTCACACCTCCAAGGTTGCAGGGAACTTTGGTGTAGGGAGGATCGTGGATAATTTGCAGAGGTATGTGTATTGGCCAAAGATGCAAGAGAAGGTAGCTAGGTTCATAACAAGATGCATGATTTGTTGTACCAGCAAGCCTAGCAACAAGAAACAATGTTTGTATCATCCCTTATCTATACCTACTCATTCTTGGGAAATCATTTCCATGGACTTTGTGGGAGGTTTATTGACAACCAACAAAGGACATGACTACTTGTTTGTGATAGTTGATAGGTTCAACAATATGTGTGTTCTGATTCCATGTAAAAAGACAATCAGCAGACAAGAAGCAACAAAATTGTTCTTTAGACAGGTCCGGGTGCACTTTGGGATATCAAGTAGCATCATTTCAGATAGGGACACAATATTTCTCAATGCATTCTGGACTACATTATTGGAGAAGACGGACACAAAGTTGAAGAGATCTACAACATTCCATCCATAGATAGATGGCCAGACAGAAGTAGTCAACACGACTTTGGTGCAGCTTCTGAGGGGATACAACCAGAAGAATCTGAAGAATTGGAATGAAAATATGGTATATATACAACATTCTTGTAACAGAGCAGTCCACACATCTACAGGAAAGTCCCCATTTGAGACTTGTTTTGGATATTTACCACATTCACCTTTTGATATTGCATATCAACAGCAAGGAGGAGTGAGGGAAGATCTTAAAGGAGATGCTTTCAGGGTTGAAAAATGTATAGAGAAGATCAGACTGATTTAAGGTTGGGCATGATCAACACAGAATAGAGAAATCATTCAAGATGAGAGACATAGTATGGATACATTTGAACAACAAAAGGCTGCAGGGGACAGGTAAGAAAGACAAGGCTCTAAGGTATGGTCCCCTTGAGAAACTAGAAGATGTGGGTTATAATGCCTATCGATTTAGTTTACAACAATATATGTGCATTTACTCAATTTTGAATGTAGAGAATTTAAAAATCTATGAGGCTTCCATGCTAGATCAGGAAGAGGAAAAAGTCCTACCTTATGTGGAGGTTTTGGCACCAGACGTTCAAGTAGAGTTGACAGAAGATACAGTTTTGTAGAATAGTTCCAAATTTACAAGACATGGACAACATGACCTTTGGCAGATTGGGTTGAAGGGACAACTTCCACACAAATCTAAATGGTACACCAGAGAGAAGTTGGAGGAAAAAATTACTCAGCTCATTCGGTAAAATATTTTGGGGATCAAAAGTCTACCAAAATGGGGAGGTGTGATCCGAATTGGATCATTATATTGTTTTTCATCCATCTCAATGCATTTGGACTGGAAAATGTGGAGGAATCAACTCACATGACTCTTTTTACCAATGGGACCCAGTTTGGCGAAACGGGATGTGAAACCTTCCACGAACATTTTGAGGCATCAAAATATGTTTTTTTGGGGGTAATTTTTTTTTGCTTTAGCACAACAACTTTTCATGCTGTTCTACACACAAAGACCTTTCCAACGATGTAAGAAGAACGTCAATCGAAGTCCATATGCAAAAATTATGCCACTCAAAAGTTGATCTTCTTGTTTTAACATTTATAGGTCGGGAGGATGCGACGTCAGCCCCCATTATTTATGAAAAAGAGGCTAGCCATGTGTTTGTGATTTAAAAGACTCTAGCAGAGTCTATATTGTAACTCTAGCTAAGAGTTTATGTAGTCCAACTTAACCACTAGTAGGATATCAAGTTGTGTTATAATCGAGCCACTTGGAGGAAGATGCATGTTATTCCTTCAATAACATTTTGTTCCATAGATGAAAAAGGTAGCGAGGAGAGATAGGAGATAGAGCACATAGAGAAAATTTGTGCATTGTAGCAACCCATGGGCCACACACATTACTTCTTTGCACCTACAACCATATTTCCACACAAAGAAAGAGAGTAAAGCAGCCTCACCTTCGAGTTGGGTTTTCTCCTGAAACCGTTTCCCAAAGAACATATGTTGTGTCTTATGTGTGTGTGAGCTTATTTTGTCGTTCTCTACTTTTCTGCATAATTTCTATTTGCTTGCATGCACCAATTACTGTTAAATCCACAAATCTTAAAGTTTAATAAACTATAATAGTGTAAAATTTTAGTATTTTAATATATGATTTTCAGAACCGTTGTAACGATTTGTGAGGTGAAATATCCACAACACTTTATGGATAAAAAAAAATCAATATCATAAAATATACACAGCTAAAAAATTTCAAAAAATACCGCTATATTTGCTTATGAGTCCTCTTCAAAAGGGTACTTTTAGTTTTTCAATATATTTAAATAGTTGAAAAAACCTTACATGAAGAAGTGTCTGCAAAATGCAATTGAAATATTACTTCGCCACTTCGAAAAAAATAAAAGATATATTTTTGCATAAAAATAAAATTTTAATATGAAAGACTTAGTCCTCTCCGTATATCATGCTTTATATATATATATATATATAATATATATATATATATATAATATATATATATATATATATAAAATACACATTTTAGACTAGGTTATGATAAGTGAGTGCACATATACCTCTTAACATGTGCGAAAAATTGCAAGGAAATACATTTAGTTTAATGGAAAATTGACATATTATACTACACCAAATATTTTTGCAAAAGATATTATTAGGACAACAACATAATTCTCCGAAATTTGTCTTTTTATTCTTAATCAAATTTACGTGCTTGAATAAATTTTAAGGGCTTCAATTTGATAGAAGAAGAACTTTAAATTTCATCCCCACATTTAGTCCAAAAGTGTAACCCATCTTCATTCTTTCACCCTTGATACTAGTATTGATATTAGTTCCATTGTAAAATATATGATAATACGGGAAGTCTATGTGAGAAGTGAAAAAGTGTGACCCTCATTTCTGCCTTCACATTCAGCACATTGTCTCCTCCACGCACAAGATTTTTGTATTTGTGACCATGATTGAGGAGAATGCCGCACGCAGTCATGTAGGACTTCCGTGTCAAAGTATTTTATTTTGCCAATGAACACATGCTCTTATAGGGACTCCCACCAGGAACCACAGACGTCACATAATCCTACCTATTGAGCGGCTTCATCGGAGTGACATTGGATACAAAAAAGAGAACCTCTCCATAGATCCATCTATGTACACTCTTATGAATCCTTCCAGCTCCTCATAGATCCATCTATGTACACTCTTATGAATCCTTCCAGCTCCTCTTAGATTCTGCCGACGACATGTAGGAGTGGGGGAGTAGTCCTTCCCGACGGCCTAACTGTATTCGAAATGATATCCATGTAAACGTAATTTTGTTGTACCTACAGAAACCTTTCTGGGAGAAAATGCTTTCAATTCATTGACAAGGGTTATATAATGAATATTATTATAACTTTAAAAAAATAATCAACTCTTAGTGATACAAGAGAAGTGATGCTCTGTGCTCGTCACTTAACCTTCTCTATATTTAACTATGTATATTCAAATGATAGTTAAACTTCAATGCATAATAATAAGAGGACGAAATACTTTTGAAAAAGCATATGTCGATATCATATCAAATGCATAATAATAAGAGGACGAAGTACTTTTGAAAAAGTATAGGCCGATATCATATCAGATTTCATCCTCTAGCAAAATACTGCCACTGGAATGCACTTTACCAACTGTTCTTTAATTTTTTTATCATCAACCCTAATTTTAAAACGTATAGTAGTTGGTGTCTTGTTTTAGAAAATCAAGTTTTGTTTTCGAAAATGTGTAGTATGTTACTGTGTTGGTGTTTGTTTAAAGGAAACACGATATTTTCCTATGTTACCATGTTACTATATTTCGATCAGCATGAGTGCAGAGTTAAGTTGAAACTTATCTGAGACAAAATCATTAATGCGGTGATAACCCAGAAAATCAATAACAAAATATCTCTCTGTGATGCATCGATACTAATAAATGTTTGATAGAGTTTCGAGCATGATCTGTATCTTAATTTTTTCGTTGTATTTCTAGTAATGAATTTTGCAAATGGATAATTGTATTTCTTATAGTAACATTGTTCGAATTTCTGCTCAAAATACGCCTTATTCAATTTTTTAGCAGAAGTGAAAGGAGGAGGCTCAGTGAGTCTTGTCTCTGGCTTTAGGCTCTATCCCTGGCTAGTGACAGAATATACCAATATAATGGAGAATTGAGCAGCTACAACGAATCGCCTTCGACTAATTGTACATATAATTACAATTCTTCGACCAAATGTATCCGTTGAAATTCGGAACATGTGGGGGAGTGAAAATAAGTATATAATTATTTTCCACTGCCACATTATCCATGACCCATTGGTCAAGACAAATGACAAAATTCCAATTCAAACCAATGACTTAATGGTCACTAGATGCTTTGTGCTGAGAGTTTTATCTATAGGAAGCATGTGTGGCTTAGGTTATGCGGAGGAAAAGTGTGCAGAAGAAGCATGTGCCAGGGAAGCTATGCAGAATTGTGCGGAGGTAGCTATGCAGTGGCGTGTACGGAAGAGGAAGTGTGTATGGAGGTGAATATGCAAAAAGTTTTTACTATGCGAATAGTTTGGTCTGAGAATTTTGTGTAAAGAGATTTTTTCTTTCATTCTGTCTAGTAAAGAGAGATGACACTTAGCATGTTTTATCTTGATGGTTCCAAAGTGGAATGAAGATAGGGAAGGGAACAAGCTCTTTTATTTTAGTTGCTTTGCTCAAGTTTTTTTATGATTAGTTTAATTATATAAATTAAATGGTTGGGGGACACTTTTAGATATCAATTTATAATAAGTACAAAAAAAATACTTCACCACATATTTAGCTTTGCTAAAATTAAAAAAATAATAAAAAGTAATTAAATTATAATTTTTTGGATTATTAAAAAATAATATATACTTTAAACAATAATTACCAAATTGGAATTCGAATTTAAATACTGAAAAAATTAGATTGTTATTCAATACAAAAAATACATTTTATATATATTTTTTTTCCAATATTTAAAAAATTGTAATAGAGAATTATAATCTTGAAAACCACAAAACTCCCTTAAAAATTGTTCTCAATAACAAATGTTACAAATATTATTACAACTTGGAACAAAGTGGGTAGTTTTACATTAGAATAGTTGGAAGTTTACCGCCATTAGCAACGTTTGTAGACGTGTGGGAGTTTACACCATTAGTGACGTTTGAATTTCAACCCATTTCAAGGCAAAACCCAAAGCTTTCTCAATCCGTAAGTCGTGTTGGTCTTATAAAGAACTTCTCGCTCTGCATTGTTGCTCATAATTGGTAGCCAGATACTGGATGGATCAATCCTCCTCCATTGTAAAAAGAGGAAAATGAGCTATTATTCTATTCGATTCAATCAATTCTTATTCCTCATGTCACGTCATCATTCTCTCTAACCTGCAATAAACCATCGTCACCTTTATGGTTTATCCTGTTTTATCATATTCATGTGTGAGTTTATTTTTCAAGTAGGTGGAATAATATGTTTACATTTCCACTTTGAAAGTATTAAAAAATCCAAATTATATTTACGATGTTTATAATTCTTTAAAACTTGAGTTTTATCAAATTATAGATTTAAACATCTAATAAACATATTCAATAAATAAAAACTGCAATGGAGATTAGATGATTCAAAATGACTTTGCATTAAACCTGAATCTCCCCTGGCCTTTAGCAGTGAGAATAAAACGTGTTACAATGAATGTGATTTCACCTGCACGATTCTTGAATGGAAGAATCTCCCTTATGGTATATTTGGAATATGAAATTTTTAAGTGAGTTAATACTATTGTCATAAAATAGAACTGCAAATAATATTTCGAAGAAATGTTAATGTTCGATGGACTTAAACTTCATCACATTGCTATTATTACACTAAGTGTTTTTCTTATTGGAGTTGGGCATTTTAATCATTTTCTTAATTAATTTTTTTGATTTTATGGTTTAAATTGAAAGATGCCACTATATCAATGGATAGAATTCACACCACTAACTTGCTTGCATGTCTAAATCACAAGTTTAAAGCATACTTAAATTAATTTTTTACAAAGAATGATTATAAATTTATTGTACCTCTTGTTGATAACCACTTATGTTCATTAGTGAGAAATGTATTTAAAAAAAATTATAAAATATATATTTAAACCAACATGGATTTTAAAATGTATGTCTCTTTACATTCTTAAATGTATGGCTCTTCAACCATTTGCCAAGTGTTTCTTCGGTAGTGAGAAATGTATTTAAAACAAATTATAAAACATATATTCAAACCCGCATTGATTATGAAACGTATGTCTATTCACATTCTTAAATGTATGCCTCTTCACCCATTTGCCAAGTGTTTTTTTCTAGTCCATTAGCTAAACTGGGTTGTTGCCTATGCTTTACTATTTCCTCACCCATTTCATGGTTAAGTGGTTGCATTACATGCTGAAGAAATTTCAATTTGTTTGATCTTTTGAGCTCAAGTGATCTCATTTCAGATCTACTCCATTATGTAAATTGAGTGGCTACCTATTGGTTACTAATTCCCTCACCCATTTCATGGTTAAGGGTTTGCATCACAAGTCAATGGTATTGGTTACTAATTCCCTCACCCATTTCATGGTTAAGGGTTTGCATCACAAGCCAATGGTATGGGTTACTAAATCCCTCGCCTATTGTTTGATTCAATTCCATAAAGTTTGTTTAGCCATTTTAGATGGTGTTTGATTCAGGTCTACTCCATTATGTAAATTGAGTGGCTGCCTAGTGATTACTGATTCCCTCACCCATTTCATGGTTAAGGGTTTACATCACAAGCCAATGGTATGGGTTACTAATTCCATGACCTATTGTTTGATTCAATTCCATAAAGATTTTTTAGCCATTTTAGATGGTGTTTGATTCAGTTCCATAAAGTTCTTTTAGCCATTTTATATGGTGTTTTGGTAGAGGATTGTCAAGCTGTTATAGATTTAACAGTCATAAATTTTAATCTCCATAATGGACTTTGTTATGAGTTTGAGAGAAATATTGGAGAAGAAGCGTTCTTCATGTTAGATGCAAGATACTCATATCAATTCTACAGTGGACCTTGCTATGAGTTTGAGAGAAATATTGAAGCAGAATCATTCTTCATGTTCAATGCGGGATACTCATATGAATTCCTTCCAGGTTCTAGCTTGCTTTAGAGATTGGAACTTGAGTTCTTTCAGATTTGTGTCTTTCTAGAAAATTAACTAGTAAAATGAGGTTTTATAGGTTTTTTAATTTGATAATAAATAAACTAAGTAAACTTTTAGGTTTATTATTTTGTATAGAAAATTGAAATAATGTTTTAGGGTTTTATTATAAAGTAGAGTTGGGGTATAGTTTTTTTGTTGCATCTTATCATCAAAGCAATACAGAAGGGTGCTTCAAATTCAATTCATTTTTTCAGTACCATTTCTCATTTTACACTTGTATTTTTCAGTATTCTTTCTCATATTTACATGGTATGATTTTGTATAAAATATCTGTTTATTTTGTGGATTTGTAGCATTCCCGCAAGATTGCATTGTTGGTTGTGCTAAAAATGTTACTTATGGGGAGGACTGGGAAAGTTAAATTAAATTTTATCATCTTAATGTACCTTTCAATATAATCATGATGAAAGGAACTTCTGCAATAAGCATAAATATTGATGAAAGTTTGCCATTCATTTACAACGTTCTTCAATAAAATAAAGTATTAATCTATGTCTTATTATTAATTTTTTTTTGTGGCTATAAACATGGCTTAGTTGATGCAAAGGTGCATTAGGTTAAGAAACTTCCACTACAACCATTCTTCTATAACAATAAAACTGTTATTTTGTTTCGATTCGAGTTAAGTGTTGTGTAAGCAGTGTTGTGGGATGTCTAACCAATGTTGTGTAATTCAGTTTATAATTGAGCATATTTTTTATTTGATTGATAATCAATAGAATTATTTTGCTACATGAATGAAACAACCATATATTTGTTCAATCCTAGATTGCAAGCCACATTATTAACGTATAGGTTCTCTGGGTGTTTTAATTGACATCAGTCGGCCCCATTGAAATTAAAAAAAAAAAAAACTATTTCTTCAATCATGTTGTATGATGGTTAATATATATTGATTAAATCTGCCTAATGAATTTGACCGGAAAAAGTTACGATCAGATGTCCAAATGTTATAAGAGTAATCCTAAAAACGGTTAA
>APFE030730225.1:162025-177995 GCA_000404065.3 Pinus taeda
ATACACATAATAATTATTGATATAGTTATATAGGCCTAATAACCTATAGGAGTATATCAACCATATTGGAAAATGTGGTTGTATATATGCTTGATATAAGCTTATCAGCGTATATGAACCATATTAATAAATGTGCTTGTAAAGTGGCGAGAGATTGTTGTTATTCTGTTTATTGATTACTAATTATGACATATTTGTTCTTAGAGAGTTCCTTGTAATGGCTATGTAGGCAGATTACCTCGTGGATTTCTCAATAGCAAGAATAGGAAGGTACTCCCGGAAAGCTTCTTGTAAGGTTCTCTATAAAAAAAATTACCTCCTGATGGGTTCCTAGCTGGCAAGAGATGTCTACATCACGGTAAAGGCCCCTTAGCTCGACGCTCTAATTCGTGCTCCGATAACCCCTATCAGAAGAATAATACCAACCCACGAGCTAGATTAGCAGCTTATTGTTGGAAGGTTCAATTTCTCGATGCTAAGCACATACCAATATTAAATTGAATATGGTTTTAAATAGAATATCACTAAGAAATTTTCGTTAAAGATATGCAAAGTTCTATAGATTTGGAGGAAATCCTGTCACTGTACTTGTACATGAACAGGGTCCTAATCCATTAATCGTAACAATTATGCAAGGGCTCATAGGTATGTGGCCTGTTTAAATTGAGTTTGCATTTTGTTCAAAGATCATTGCCCACAGCATTTTGTGCCAACAATTTTCTCTATGCTTGATTGGATTAGAGTGTTTGGTGGAATTTGTTTTGCAAAACTTGGAAGTAGTTTTATTGTAAATGTGGTTTAGTGATTTTATTGTTTAGTAGATTCACAGAGATTCACAATTCACAGAGATTCACAATTTGCAAATGAATATTGTCAAATACGATATCACTTTCTGTGCCGTCATATGGGGGACTCCCAACAAGATATACAAGGAGTTTTGTGATATCCATATTGCAAGGGGACTTATGTCATAGGTTTCATTACTTTCTAGCATCAAAATTAATGCGGAAAAAATGCTATTCAAGATGGAAATACAATTAATTTTGCAGCTGCCTTTTATTTAGAATATCTGGAAAAAAATTGTTTCCCTTTTAGCTGTCTCGATTTTAGAATATCTTTAGGTTTGTTGTGGTAGCATTTTTGCCTATTTGCATTATGTGCATTTTTAGTTGAAGATATATACCTCTATGTACAACTTGTAATGCAATTCCTTATCATGATTATTATTAAAATTAAAATATTAATATTAATGAATGACCAGAAAAATTAAAATGAAAATTAATATTAATATTAATTTCTGGCCACATGTTCAAAATTTTTACTGTTACTGATCTAAAGTTCGCTCACGAGAGAAAGCTTCAAGTAAATCAGTTATATTAAATAACCATATCGACTCTGTCAAAGCTAGGTATAAATCTAAAGTGAAATCAACTGCGTTTAAAAAAAATTCAATTGTCTTAAAAGCTCTGGTGAGACTAAACCAATTCATTGATGTCAAAAATCTGTTCAAAAGTATATGGATTGTGTCAAAGCATTGTTGCTTCTTCTTAATTGCTCACTGGAATCATTGTTGATTGTAAGAAAAACCAATGAAGTTGGTCGATGGTAAGAACAACAACATCCAAAACACACAATCAACTCCTCTCATCAAACAAAGAGATTTGCAGAAGAAGGCCAGTCAACTTTTAGTTTTAATCATCACATAAAAAAATCATAACGTGCCTTCACTTCTTCCTATAAAATTAATAAAGGTCAAATGACCGGAGCCATGGTCATGACCTAAGAGAGTTCCAAGTTTAAATTTTCAAAAATTAATATTTTTTATTTTAATAAAGATTACCATATCAGTAAATCTTATCCACCTATATGGCAAACAAAAATATTATGTACGTAGTCCTTATCCACCAACATAAAAAAAAACACAATTATTTATTAAATGCCAAGTCATTGTCTCTTCTCTTACACGCGGGGACGACCACAAAGTAATGGTCAAGAAATTGATGGCCGAGTACAGAAATAATATGAAAATTTGCATTGTAATTTACGGTCTTCAAAAGTACCCGAGGCTGAGACTATAATCTCAGGATTTGATATGATTTTTTGTCCGTCCTTTTTCTGCCAAAGTAAACGTAAGTAAAGAAAAGTCATGGCCACAAAAGAACACTAAATCTAAATTGATGAAGTTCACTAAATTAGTGTATATTAGTTTGTCTAATTACTATATATCTATATAGATTTATCTTAATTACTGATCTAACCTGAGTTAAGATTGATTAAATTTGAAATTAACATTAATTAAATTTATCCAAATGTAATATTTTTAAAAATATTAAATAATAATATTATTTTTTCATTATTTATATTAAAATTTTTAACCATTAAAATTTTAATATTTTCATGATATATTAAAATAATATATAATATATATATATTATTTCTGACCACATAATATATATTATTTCTACTGAAAGACTTTTAGTAACTTAATATAATGTTAATAACTCAATAATTATGTTAATTAATTATGCTAAGTTAAATTAAATTAACTATGTTGAATTAAATTAAACTATATATATGGGCGATACGAAGTATGGGCAATTAGATACTATGTTAAAGCACTCCTTAAGATATTTTACATGTATATAAAAATATTTTATGACTAAATTAAAATGGTTTTTTATTATTATCATATTTTAAGTATATGTCAATATTAATTATTATGAAAATATTTTATCAATAAACAAATTATAAGATTTAAACATCTTATTCACACACTTCTTTTACTTCTAATTACTTTACAATATATTAGTTTTTTTAATCATAGCCCATAATAATTTTCTATTTATAACATAATTTTTACCTTCCTTCTGTGGCTACTTAATAAAATGAAATAGGAGAAGAGGAGAATTGCCGGCTATGTGTCTTCCTGTGTCTGCTTAATACATTGAAAGTGGGAACGTAAACATATTATTCCACCTCCCATAAAAATAAACACGTGAATATAATAAAACAATATAATAAAACACGATAAAGCATAAAGCTGATGATGCTTTATTGCAGGTGTAGACACAATGATAACATGACATCATGGACGAGAAGAAATGGATTGAATTGAATAGAATAATAGCTCATTTTTCTTTGTTACAATGGAAGAGGATTGGGAGCAAGTCCAAAATCTGACTATTAATTACGAGTAATAATGTTTATAACTTTATATTAGTGTGATAGATTTTAAATTTAGATTAAATTTTGATTTAAGATTAATTTAATTTTGTATTTTATAAGAGATGTTTTCAATTTTTAAATCGATTTCAATATAATAAATATTTTACATAATATAAACCATGGTTGTTAAAAACTTTATCTTCCTCTTCATTAGGATTAAAAATGGATGCCTTTCACTCTCATAACTTGTCCTTTTTAAAAACTTCACTTCACAAGAAACAATAAACAGTGATAACTTCAAAGTTCCAATGACCCATCTCTCTCAGCCTTACACAAAAGAAAAATACATGTCATCGACAAGCAACTCACCAATAACATAAATCAATGGGAAAACCCATGGAGTGAATTTATAAAAAGGTGATAGGAATTTACAACCCTTAACTTGTTCGAATCAAAACTAAAATGTGGAGTCTAATATACTTATGGTATGAAGTACCAATTTTCGAGCTTTCAAGTGGCTACACATGCTGAAACATGCAAATAGTGGAATGGTGCAGTATGCCAATAATGGAAAGGTTTTACATTTTGTAGGTTATAAAATCCACAAGCCCTTCTAGATCTACAATGTTTTTTCTTGGTTTTTTTTTCAAGACATTTTTAACTTTAGTATTACCATGAACCATGAAAGGGAAAAAAAACTCATACTCCATTACTCTTGTAAGGCTTATTCTCAAAGCTCGCTCGAGAAGTTCTCAAAGGAGTCGTTAAAAAGAGGAAAAAACATTCAAATTGGGACCTGCTCTTGATACCATGTCAGACTAGAGTGGTAACTCTCTAACGATTTCATTCCACTAAGACAAATGTCATTATATACAATCAAAATAATGACCATTAAAATTCAAATTATAGTGGTTTTTCCTATTTCAAATATTTTATTTACATGTTTACATAATTTCCCCAAATCCTAAAGTTCCTAAGAATAAAGTAATATCAACATTAACATTATTAACATTATTTATATATTTAACATTATCAGGTCATCATTATTATAATATTAATAGAAAACTAAATAAACTATATAAAATATTAATATTTATACTATTAAACATTATACTAATACTTCATTTTAACATAGCAATCCGTATTATAAAAATGCTAAATTACCCCACACACAAATATTTATATATATATTTATATATATAGATATATTTTTATATAACACAATTATTATAATAATATTATAATTATTATGGTTACTTTGTAAACACATTATTAGTAATAACAAATATTTTTTGTGCACTCTAAACACCCTACACATTGACTTCTAAAAATAATTGATCTGCAAAATCTTTAGTGTTTCCTTCTATTTAACAGTGGAGCTTCCACTCTAAACACGCTATACAATGACTTCCAAAAATACTTGATCTACAAAATCTTTAGTACTTGGTTTACTATGGAGGTACCATAATTTTCTTTTGATTTTTAGTACATTGATGAAGAACTGCATCGCAAGTGGGGTGCATAGGTGCATGCAATATATATCTTCTGGTTTCAGATGGAGGTACTATAATTCTTTCCTTTTTTCCGTACAAATATTTAATTAAAAAAAAAAAATTGATGGGTGCCATATTTGATTACACCAAATTTTCTTGTCGTTCCATATATTGCTCAGGTTCACGGCTCTGCCCATGAAATTTAACGTCTATCTCTCTTGAAATCAATATTAATATTAAACCAACATTAATATTAATATTAATATTAATTCCAATATTAATTCCTTTCGTTTAATAATATTAATAATATTATGTTTAATAATATTAATAATATTTATTTAATATTAATAGTATTAAATTAATATTATTAATTTAATATTAGTATCAATTTTTTACATCGCAATTTATTAATGTTGCCTCTTAATATTAAAAAAATAGAGTTTATTTATCTTTTCGGTTTATAATATTAATCTCTTGGCTTTATTAATTCACTGAATTTTTAATATTAATCCCTTGACTTTATAATCCGTAGGGTTTATATTATTAATATCTTGGGTTTTAATCCCTTGGGTTTACGAATTCGTTGGGTTCATAATAACAATAGGATTTAATGTTGAGACATTTGAAGAGTGAATAAATCTATCCAACATTGTATTATGATAAACATGTTAAAAATCAATCTCATACTCATTGTCACAATGTTACTTTACATTGCCATTTATTGAATGTGGCCTCTCAACATTACAAAATTAGGGCTTATTAAACCCTTAGGTTTATTAATTCTTTGAGTTTATAATATTAATCCCTTCGGTTCATAATGCCGAGGGTTTATAATATTAATCCCTCGGGTTTCTAGTCCCCAAGGTTTGTAATATTAACCCCTTGGGTTTACTAATCCCTTGGGTTTATAATAACATTAGCGTTTTTTGTTGTGATATTTGAATGCTTGTTGTGATATTTGAATGGTGAAAAATTCTATCCAATGTAGCATTGTGACAAACATTGTCACAATGTGTCAACCATTATGACATTCATTCTTGGAACCTTACATTACATTGTATTTTTTTCAATGTCAAGTTGCGACACTGTAATAGGGCTTCGTATTGTGATGTTTGCATGCTAGAAAAATCAAACCAATATTGGATTGTGACAAACATTGTTGCAAGATGACAATTAATTTGATAGTTGTTGTTGTAATGTTGGATTCCATCGCAATTTATTTAATGTTGTCCCTCAACATTAGAAAATTAGGGTTTATAAATCCATTGGATTTATTAATTTCTTGGCTTTATAATACTAATCCTCTATATTTATTAATTCACTGGATATATAATAGCAATCCCTTGGGTTTTTAATCCCTAAGTTTTATTATATTAGTCTCTTAGGTTTACTAATCCCTTGGGTTTAAAATAACATTAGGATTTAATGTTGTGACATTTGAATGGTGAAGAAATCCATCCAATGTTGCATTAGAACAAACATTGTTGTAATTTCACAATCAATATGGAAATCATTGTTGGAAACTTCCATTACATTGCAATTTTTCAACATCACATTGTGACACTACAAAAGAGATTTGTATTGTGATGTTTGCATCATACAAAAATGAATCCAATGTTACACTGTGACAAAATCAATCAAAAGTCACTTCTCAACATTACAAAATTAGGAATTATTAATCCCTTAGGTTTATAATATTAATCTATTGGGTTTATTAATTCCATGGATTTAAAATATTATTCCCTTGGGTTTATAATCTTTAAAGTTTATAATATTAGTTCCTTGGGTTTTAAATACCTAAGGTTTATAATATTAATACTTTGGGTTTAGAATATTAATCCATTGAGTTTATTAATCCCTTAGGTTTACATTATCAATCCCTTGGGTTGATAAACATTGTGTAAAAACTAAACAAATGTTGAATTGTGACAAACATTATCCAAGATCACAATTTATTTGATACACATTGTTGTAATGTTATATTACATCACAATTTATTTAATGTCACTTCTCAACATTACAAAATTAAGGTTTATTAATAATATTAATTTAATATTAATAATATTAAATTAATATTAATCCCTTACATCACAATTTATTCAATGTTGCTTCTTAACATTAGATAATTAGGGTTTATTAATCCATTGGATTTATTAATTCGTTACGTTTTTAATATTAATCCCCTTACTTTATAATCTCTATGGTTTATAATATTAATCGCTTGGGTTTTTAATCCCTTGGGTTTATGATATTTGTCCCTTGGGTTTACTAACATGCTAGGTTCATAATAATATTAGGGTTCAATGGTAAGACATTTGAATGGGGAAGAAATCTATCCAACATCACATTATGAAAAACATATTAAAAATCAATCTCATACTGATTGTCGCAATATTACATTACATTGCAATTTATTGAATCTCGTCTCTCAACATTACAAAATTAAGGTTTATTAATCCATTAGGTTTATAATATTAATCCATTTAGTTTATAATTCCTTGGTTTATAACATTAATCCCTTGGACCTTATAATAACAATTTACTTGATATGCATTGTTATAATGTTATATTACGTCACAATCTATTTAATGTCACCTCTCAAAATTACAGAAGTAGGGTTTATAAATCCTTTGGGTTTATAATCCCTATAGTTTATAATATTAATCCCTTGGCCTTTTAATCCCTAGGATTTTAATAATAATATTAATCTCTTAAGTTTATAATATTGATCTCTTTAGTTTATTATTATTATTATTAATCATTTAATATGGTTATTATAATATTATTCTCTTAGATTTACGAATCGTTTGGGTTTAAAATAACATTAGGTTTTAATGTTGTGACATTTGAATGGTGAAGAACTCTATCCAATGTCGCATTATGATAAACATTGTTTCAATTTCATAAGCAATATGACAATCATTGTTGGAAACTTACAATAGATTGCGAATTTTCAATGTCACATTGAAACACTCCAAAATGACTTCATATTATTACTTTTGCGTGGTACAAAAATGAATCTAACATTGCATTGTGACAAAATCTATCCAATGTTGCATTTCAACATTACAAAATTAGGGTTTATTAATCCCTTGGGTTTATTAATTCCTTGGGTTTATAATATTAGTCCCTTGGGTTTATAATCCCTAGGGTTTATTAATTCCTTAGGTTTATAATATTAGTCCCTTGAGTTTCTAATCCCTATGGTTTATAATATTAATCCATTGGGTATATTAACCCCTTGGGTTTATATTATTAATCCCTTGGGTTTATAGGCATTGTGACAAACATTATGCAAAAACCAAGTGTACATTGGATTCTGATAACCATTGTCCCAAGATGAATATTTATTTGATATGCATTGTTGCAATGTTATATTACATCATAATTTATTTAATATTGTCTCCCAACATTGTAATAATAATATTAAACCCTAATGTTTTTATAAACTAAAGGGATTAATATTATAAACTGAATTGATTGATATTATAAACCCAATGAACTAATAAATGCAAGGGATTAATAAACCCTAATTTTTCAATGCTGAGAGAGGACATTCAACAAAGTCTAATGTAATGTAACATTGTGACAATGAGTATGAGATTGATTTTTAATATGTTTTTCATAATGCGACATTGGATAGATTTAATCTCTTAGAGTTTAATAACATTATGGTTTAATATTTAATAACATAGAGATAATAACATTAGGATTCAATATTTAATATTAGGAGTACACTACAGAATTAAGAAAGATGGCTATAATGTTGGGTATCTCTTCAAAGAATCCAAATGTACTCCTAAAGTATTTGCGGGTTCTGCACCATCATCTGCATGAGAAAGTGATGTTGTTCAAGCCCAAAACGGTGGACAATACTTTTTTTACAGGCACAGTACCTAGAGAACATAGGCCTTAAAAGAGAACAATCAAGTGGATCGAAGTAGAAGGAGTAACTTGAAGCTTCTAAGGAGGGGAAGAAGAAGAAAAAGGGGGTAAAATATAAAAATACGGTAGCCACAACACACCAGTGCAAAGATCCTAGCAACCACTGCAACATTGATGGGCATATGGAGGCGAAGTGTTGGAAGTTGCATCCATAGCTAAACCTGAAGAAAAAAAAGAAAGATAATAAGAAGAAGAATCTCAGGGCCACTGATTCAAGAAATCAAGTTGAAAGAAGCTTGCACGTGGAAGAGAATATTATATGTACATCAGTGTAGAAGGAGGTGAATCTGAGTAGCCTTCAACAACAAGAAGTGAAAGAAATCACCAAACTCTTCCATATAAAGATACAAGACAAGAAGAAAAACATTGATGCTTTGTTTGACTTAGGATCACAGGCGAATCTCATTACAACAAAGTTGGTCAAGAAGTTGGGGCTAGAAGTTCATGATCATCCAAACCAATATCCACTAGGATGGGTAAATAAGGATGTACAGCTGAAGGTAATAAAATAGTGCAATATTAGATTTGCCATCAGTGCTGATTTTATTGATGAATTAGATCTAGATGTGGTTCCCCTTCATGTATGTGGAGTTATGTTTGGGGGTCCATACATGTACATGTGTGATGCAATATTCATGAGGAGAGCTAACTAGTACAGTCTCATCAAGGATGGAAGATTTTCCATCATTAACACACACAAAGGCAAGTCAAAAATTTCACTCATAAGTGCCAACCAAGCCAACAAATTGATCAGTTCTAGTAAGAAGTATGATTTATTGTTTTTAAGAGAAAGTTACTATGAAGAGGAGTCAATAAGAGGCAAGGCATCCCTAGAGGGGTGTATTAATAAATAGAAACAACAATTGGATGAGTTGTTACAAGCATACAATGATATGTTCCGAGAGCCTAAAGAGTTAATACCTATGATATAAGTGGAACATGAGATCTAACTATTTCTAGACTCCCCATTGGCAAATATTGGGCTATACAGGTGGTCTGTTATAGAAGCAAGTGAGGTGAAGAAACAATTGCAGCAGCTGTTGGAACAAGTTGTCATTCAACCAAGTACATCACCATGTGGGTCACCCATCATCATTGTTCCAAAGAAGGATGGGACTTGGCAAATGTATATACATTACAGGGCGTTGAATAAAATCACACTCAAGAATAGATAGCCCTTGCCCAGGATAGACAATCTTCTAGATCAGTTGTAGCAAGCAAAGTATTTCACCACGTTGGACTTGAAGTCTGGATATCACTAGGTTCATGTCAAAGAAGATACAGGGAAGACTGCCTTCAAAATAAGGCAAGGTTTGTATGAGTGGTTAGTTATGCCATTTGGCCTATGTAATACACTAGATAAGTTTATGAGATTAATGAATGATATATTGCGACCTTTTTTAAGATGCATTTTTTATTGTCTATCTTGATGATATACTAGTATATAGTGCTACCTGGGAGGAACACATTTCACATTTGACGCAAGTGCTCGAAGCATTGAAGAAGTGCCAACTCCTAGCAAATATCAAGGAGTGTGAGTTTGCACATTAGTGCTTGGTGTATCTGGGGTATGTGATTGGTGGAGGAGAGTTGAAGATAGATCCTTCCAATATGGAGGCCATCATTAAATGGTCGGTGCCTACTAATGTTTCTAAGGTCGGGATTTTCATTAGGGAAGCACAATAACTGAGGAACTTCACAGCCTCATTTTCAGCGATAGTAGCACCGCTCCACCCCATAACAACAAGTGCTAAGAGTTTCCAGTGGGGAAAAGGTCAGTAGAAGGCTTTCGAGGAACTGAATAAGAATATGAGTGAAGAACCAATTCTGGCATTACCAAAAAAATTTCGACCCTTTGAAGTGGAAACAGATGTGAGTGGGTATGTTATGGGAGATGTCATGATGCAAGGAGGAAGGCCCGTTTCCTAGCATTTTTAAGTATTTCGTGGGGAAGTTTTTAACAAACCTACCTACGAGAAGGAGTTCTATTTCATGGTGAAAGCTTTGAATAATTAGAAGCACTACCTGATGGGAAAGGAGACAATAATCCACACAGATCACCAGCCATTACAGTACTTGCATACCTCGAGTAAGCTACAACAGACGAGGCATTACAAGTGTAAGGGATTTTTACAACAGTTTCATTTGGTGATTAAGTATAAGAAGGGAAACACAAACAAGTTGGCCGATATGCTTTCAAGGCCACCCACATAAAAGATTACCACTTTGGGGACTCTTATGCACATGGAGCCATTCACCCATCATGCATATAGAGAGGCATATTCAAAAGATGATAATTTCAAGGAGGTGTATTAGTAGTTGCAAAGTCATATTCATGTGCACAATGGCGACAAAACCATTGAATACCATCTCCAGGATAGGTTACTCTACAGACTGGATAAGCTATGTGTTCTTAAAGGTGAATGTTTGTAGCTGATTAGAGAGGGTAACACGTCCAAGGTTGCAGGGCACTTTGGTGTAGGGAAGACCATGTCTAATTTGCAGAGACATGTGTATTGGCCAAAGATGAAAGAGAAGGTAGCTAGGTTCATAAGAAGATGCATGATTTGTTGTACCAGCAAGCCTAGAAACAAGAAACAACATCTGTATCATCGCTTACCTATACCTACTCATCCTTGGGAAATCATTTCCATGGACTTTGTGGGAGGTTTATTGACAACCAGCAAAGGACATGACTATCTGTTTGTGGTAGTTGACAGGTTCAATAAGATGTGTGTTCTAATTCCATGTAAAAAGATAATTAGTGGAGAAGAAGCAACAAAATTGTTCTTTGGACCGGTGTGGGTGCACATCGGGATATCAAGTAGCATCATTTTAGACAGGGACACAAGATTTATGAGTGCATTCTAGACTACATTATTAGAGAAGATGGACCCAAAGTTGAAGAGGTCTACAATATTGCATCCACAGATAGATGGTTAGACAGAAGTAGTCAACAGGACTTGGTGCAGCTTCTGAGGGGATACAACCAGAAGAATATGAAGAATTGGGATGAGAATATGGTATATATACAACATTCTTATAATAGAGCAGTCCACACTTCTACATGAAAGTTCCCATTTGAGACTTGTTTTGGATATTTACCACATTCACCTTTTGATATTACATATCAATAGTAAGGAGGCTTGAGGGAAGATATTAAAGGAGATGCTTTTAGGGTTGAAAAATTTATAGAAGAAGATCAGACAGATTTAAGGCTAGTCATGATCAACACAGAATAGAGAAATCATTCAAGGTGGGAGATAGAGTAAGGCTACAGTTGAACAAGGAGAGGCTGCAGGAGCCAGGTAAGAAAGACAAGGCTCTAAGGTATGGTCCCTTTGAGATACTAGAAAATGTGGGTTATAATGCATATCAACTTAGTTTACAAAAATATATGCGCATTTACTCAGTTGTGAATGTAGAGAATTTGAAAATCTATGAGCCTTCTATGTTAGATTGGAAAGAGGAACAAGTCCTACCTTCTGTGGATGATTTGGCACCAGACACTCAAGTAGAGTTGACAAAAGATACAATTTTGTAGAAGAGCTCCAAAACTATAAGACATTGACAACATGACCTTTGGAAAATTGGGTTGAAAGGACCACTTCTAGGAAAAGCTAAATGGTACACCAAAGAGAAGGTGGAGGAAAAATTTCCTCACCTCATTTAGTAAAATCTTTTGGGGATCAAAATTCTCCCAAAATGGGGAGATATGATCCGAATTGGATCATTATATTATTTGTCATCCATCTCAATGCATTTGGAGTGAAAAACACGGAGGAATCAATTCACATGACTATTTTTACTGTCAGGAGCCAGTTTGGTGAAACAGGGTCTGAAATCTTCCACAAACGTTTTGAGGCATCAAACAATATTTTTTTGGTGGTAATTTTTTTTTGCTTTAGCACAACAACCTTTCATGCTATTCTACACACAAATACCTTTCTAATGGCGCATGAAGAGCACCAATTGAAGTCTGTATGCAAAAATTTTGCCACTAAGTTGACCTTCTTGTTTGAACATCTATAGTTTGGATGCCATGTCAGCCCCCATTATTTATGAAAAATAGGCTAGCCATGTGTTTGTGATGTGAAAGACTCTAGCACAGTCTATATTGTAACTCTAGTTAAGAATTGATGTAGTCAAATTTAACCATTAGTAGGCTATCGGGTTGTGTTATAATGGAGCCATTTGGAGGAAGAGGCATGTTATTCTTTCGAGAACATTTTGTTCCATAGATGAGCAAAGATAGCCAGGAGAGATATGAGATAGAGCACATAGAGAGGATTTGTTCATTGTAGTAGCCCATGGGCCACACGCATTACTTCTTTGCGCCTACAACCATATTTCCAAACAAAGAAAGACAGTGAAGCGGTTTCACCTTCCAGCTCAGTTTTCTCTCGAAATGGTTTCCGAGAGAGCATATCGTGTGTCTTACATGTCTTACATGTAAGTTTATTTTGTCGTTCTCTACTTTTCTACATAATTTCTATTTGCTTGCATGCACTAATTACAATTAAATCCACAGATCTTAAAGTTTAATAAAGTGTAATAACATAAAATCTCAGTACTTTAATATATTATTTTTAGAACTGTTGTCATGAATTGTCAAGTGAACTATCCACAACACTTTACGGATCAATAAAAAATCAATATCATAAAATATACATAGCAAAAAAAATTAAAAAAATACCACTATTTTTGTTTACTAGTCCTCTTCAAAAGGGTACTTTTGGTTTTTCAATTTATTTAAATAGTTGACAAAAACCTTACATGAACACGTGTTTGTAAAATGTAATTGAAATATTACATAGCCAATTTCGAAAAAAATAAAAGATATATTTTTCCATAAAAAATAAAATTTTAATATGAAAAGATTAGGCCTCTCTCTGTAGATCATGCTTATATATAAATATTTTAAAAATACACCTTTTAGATTAAGTTATGCTAAGTGAGTGCACATATACCTCTTAACATGTGGGAAGATTTGCAAGGAAAGGTATTTAATTTAATGAAAAAATGACATATTATAGGATATTAAATATTTTTGAAAAAAATATCATTAGGACAACAACATAATTCTCCACATTTTGTCTTTTTACTTTTAATGAAATTCACAATGCTTAAATAAATTTTAAAGGCTTCAATTCGATAAAAGAGGAAGAACTTTAAATTTCATGCCATATTTGGTCCCTCCAGATCTGGTCTTACCACAGGGCGACACTTGGCAGCATCGTGTTGCCCCGATCTGGGCCTACCACAAGGCGACACTTGGCAGCGTCTTGTTGCCCCGATGTGGGCCTATCACAGGGCGACACTTAGCAGTGCCTCGTTGCCCCGATGTGGGCTTACCACAGGGTGACACTTGGCTACATCTCTTTGCCCCATCTGGGCCTACCACAGAGCGACACCTGGCCGGAGCTCGTTGGCCAAATATGGGCCTACCACAAAGCGACACTTGGCAGCAGAGCGTTGGCCAGATATGAGCCTACCACAGAGAGACACTTGGCAGCATCTCGTTGGTCGAATATGGGCCTACCACAGCGAGACACTTGGCAGCATCTCGTTGGCCGAAAAGTGTAATCATCTTCATTCTTTCACCCTTAAGACTAGTATTGGTATTAGTTCCATTGTAAAATATATGATAATAAGGGAAGTCTATGTGAAAAGTGTAGAAGTCTGCCCCTCATTTCTACCTTCACACTCAGCACATTGGCTTCTCCACACAAAACATTGTATTTGTGACCATGATTGAGGAAAATGCCACACGCAGTCATGTAGGGCTTCCGTGTCAAAGTATTTTATTTTGCCAATGAACATATGCTCTTATAGGGACTCCCACTACGAACCACAGACATCACATAATCCTATCTATTGAGCGGCTTGATCGAGTTTGTCAGGTGAGTGACATTGGATACAGAGAAGAGAACCTCTCCACAGAGCCATCTATGTACACTCTTATGAATCCTTCCAGCTCCTCTTAGATTCTGCCGACGACATGTAGGAGTGGGGGAGTAGTCCTTCCCCACGGCCTAACTGTATTCCAAATGATATCCATGTAAACTTAATTTTGTTGCACCTACAGAAACCTTTCTGGGAGAAAATGCTTTCAATTCAACTCTTAGTGATACGAGAGAAGTGATGCTCTGTGCTTGTGACGTCACATTCTCTATATTTAACTATGTATATTCAAATGACATTTAAACTGCAATGCATAATAATAAGAGGACGAAGTACTTTTGAAAAAGCATATGTCGATGTCATATCAAATGCATAATAATAAGGGGACGAAGTACTTTTGAATCCCCTAGATATGAAAAAGTATATGTGGATATCATATCAGATTTCATCCTGTAGCTAAATACCGTCACTGGAATGCACTTTACCAAATGTTCTTTGACTCTTGATCATCAAACCGAATTTTAGAAAGTATAATAGTTGGTGTATTGTTTTAGAAAATCAACTTTTGTTTTCTAATGTATAGTATGTTACTGCGTTGGTGTTTGTTTAAAAGAAACATAATATTTTCTATCTTATTATATTTCCATGAGCAGAGTTAAGTTGAAAGTTATCGGAGACAAAATCATTAACGCAGTGATAACCCAGAAAATCAATAACAAAATGTCTCTCTCCGAAGCATCGATACTAATAAATGTTTGTTAGAGTTTCGAGAATGATCTGTAGCTTAACTTTTTCGTTGTATTTCTAGTAATGAATTTTGCAAATGGATAATTGTATTTCTTACAATAACATCAGTCAAGCTGTTGGAAACTAAATGTAATTCCAACCACCCAATTTAATGCTCGATCTAGAAACCTGTAGAAACGGCTGCATTTAATGAAGTCGGCGGATTCATTGAAGCTTTCCCAGTAAGCCACCGACTGAACCCGTCTCCAGAAACTTCTCCAGCTTGTATATATACCTGTTCATTGTTGAATAGAGACAAGTTTCGTGTGTTCTTGTGTTCAGTGTTCTTGTGGTGTTGGTGTGCTGTGCGCCTCTGATCGATGTCATGGTATCAAATGGTAAATTTGAGCCCAATTTCCGTTCAAACAGACTTTAAAGAGGTGACTTAAAAAAAATGCGCGCCGTACTATCTTATTTTTGGCTATTACAACTTCATCTTCGAAAAAAAAAAAAAAAAGGAAAAGGAAAAGTGTTATTAAAAAAAATAGGAGGGTTTTTATTATTAAGGAAATATTGAAGTTGTGAAGTTGCAAGTTGTGGTTTATGTGTTTGAGTTTGCCCTCTCTAATATTTGAATATTGGTGATTGGAGAAAGTTTCTTTTCCATCATGGAAAATTTATTGCTTGATAATTATATGAATGAATCCACCAAACTTGATGGAGAAAATTATGTGAAT
>APFE030730228.1:1338-45564 GCA_000404065.3 Pinus taeda
AAAAAAAAAAAAAAAAAAAAAAAAAAAAAAAAAAAAAAAAAAAAAAAGAAAAAAGAAAGAAAAAAGAAAGAAAGAAAGAAAAAAGAAAGAAAAAAGAAAGAAAGAAAGAAAAAAAGATCCTTGGGTGAAAACCTTTCTGAGGCGCCCAAGGCAGGTAGTAGGAGTGAAAACCTCATTGAGGCGCTCCTGCTGTCTTTCTAAAAAAAAGAGAATGGAAATAAAAGATCCTGGGGTGAAAACCTTTTCAAGGCGCCCAGGGCAGGCGGTAGGGGTGAAAACCTCATTTAGGCAGCCCTGCTGTCTCTTAAAAAAAAAAAAAAAAATAGAAAAAAGGAAGGGAAAAAGATGAAAAGAGAGAACAAGGAAAAAATAGTTGATCTTTGAATTTTTGCAGGTATACAACGCACCACAGGAGAACTATCAACTCACAGACATGGGTTCCTATCAAGCTACCAGACAGCCTCTCATGCACATCCACCATGGACACTCATTTTTGCAAAGTTTGGGTGCAATCAGATCGTGGTTTGGCCTTCTACAGGAAGCTACAGGACTTTCTACAGGAAGTTCTGTATTTCTACAGGAAACTTCCTGTAGAACGTTTGAGTGGGCTAGAATCAAATACAAGGAGAAATTTGAAGCGTTAAGTCGACTAAGGGGGCATGCAAACACCCTTCTCTATCATTCCCCACTCGCTCCACCTCTTTTCGCCACCACAACTCCAATCTGAGCAAGCATACCTACACATGCAAAGAAAGCTTTGTTTTTCAAATAAGGGAAATTGTATTTCTTTTCAATTTCAGAAACAAGGTCTCCTGAGGATCGAACGCTCACTTGTTAGGTGACCTCAAGACCTTTCACCTGTTCAATAAAAGTCTAATTATGTCAGCATGCACCCCAAGGGGAGAAACAGCTACAGGATGTCCTACAGGAATCCTGTAGCAGCTGGTCCAGCTGGAGTACCTGCCACGAAGACACCAGCAGTTCCCAGGATCAATGCATGCCATGTTCACCACCAGAGGAACGGGTCTCCGAGACTCCCAGCCAGCAGCAACCAATACAGAGAAGCTCCAGCACCTAACCATAGAGCAGCAGCACACAGACCGGCATCCATCGTCTTGAACCCTGGAAGAAATCACATCCACGGCCGCACAGGTAAGTAACTAACCTTATTTCGTCCCATAGCATAAACTATACTCTGAATATGCACAACTTTGGAAATGGGCGGATTGAACAAGGGGTTGCCGCTCAACTGGCCACCACAGCCCGTCAAGCGGTCTCCTAGGATCCGAACTGGATCGATTGTGCAGGAAGGATGAACAATTGGCACGTGGGAAAGGTCCAGTCGGGAAGAAGCGGAAGTATGACAAGATTGGTGGCGGTCACTCCAGTGGGGAGAATTCGGCAGTCAGGGACATGCTGGGATATGATTACGATGACGTCGACCAACAGGAAATCAGGGACAGCTCAATCCCGCGCCATGGATTTCGCAGCAATTCGAAATCCACCGGTGGATTTTTATGACGAACTGCAATCATTTATGAAACAACCATTTCCCAGCCGAATGTGCGTCCTCTTCCTCTGCAAGCGATTAACCCGAAGTCTTCTGCCCGATTCAAGCATCCTGTTGCCGCTCAGACTGGTCTTGCGCTGCCGTAAACTCCTCTGGAAGCCAAGAACGAACTCCTACAAGAAACTGCACTATAGGAAATGCGGCATCCGCAACAGTGCGGACTGTTCACATCGAGGTGGCGAATTTCAGAGGTAGGCAGAATTTAACCTCCCCATGCAAAGAAAATTTCTTTTCAAAGGTGGTGCAATCGACGTAGAAAGGGGTAGGAAAACTCAAGTGTAATTCTTTCTGGTTTGATATATGCGTCGCTGCTAGAATCTTTGTAGTCATCTGCATGAGAACTTTCTTCACGCATAAATGAAAATTCCTTTCTGTCGAGGGTGATACCCTACTGAAACACTGTCAAAATTGCAATTTTTTTTCCATTGCGTGTGTAACGGAGACGGGCTCTGCGCTTCAAGTGGAAATTCTCCAAATCCTTCCTCTGTACATCTGAGCAGGAAAATTCAGCAGGGCAATCGACCAAAGGTCTCTTTTTTTCCGCTCTAAGGAAAGAATCCGCTCAGAATTCTCAGTCCGAGAGCGCAAACACAGAATTTGATCATGTCGGGTGGGTTCATTCGTAAAGAACCATCAGACTCAAAGAAGTTACAGGAGACCCCTGAGGTGGTAGAACTGTTCTCCCGTGCACAGTGGATGTCATTTTGTGACAATCTCCAGGGGCACGACGATGAAATTACAGAAGAATTCCTTTGGTCCTTGGAGCCGAAGTCAAAAACATTGGCCATCGTCAATTTCAGGGGATTATCCCTCAGACTCACACCGCAGCTCATCAGCAGGGTGACTGATCTTCCAATGGGAATCTCGTGGGATAAGGAGGAAAGGAAGCTGGGTAAGAAGGCTAAAGAAGAATTCTTCTTGCCTGAAGAACAATTCTCAGAGGATAAAAACGGAGTGAGGAGGACTAGCCTGCAGCCGTTCTGGAGTGAAGTCAGCCTCCAAATTATGAAGTATATCACTTGTGAGGGGCGGTTTAGTATCATATATGGTTATCACTTTCGGCTGCTCACAGAACTCAGGCACCACATGGACCTCCCCTCGGAGCAGAAATTGAGCATTCCATACTTCCATTTGCAGTCCATGACTGAATGTGCCACCAAGCTCAGAGAAGGGACACTGGACCAGCTAGCACATCATGGGATTATAAAGCTCCTTGTGGAAGATGCACTCCACACTTTCACCGTCCCTCTCTCATGGGAGATTTTCTGAAATATGACAAAGGATGATGGCGTCCGAGTTTTAGCTGAGGAGCTTACTTCCTCTAGCAGTGAAGAGAAGGAGCCTACGCAGGCCGAGAATAATACCAAAAGACAGGACACCAAGGGAAAAGCTCCCAAGAAGGAGGAAAAAGGAACACCAGTAAAGCAAGCTGCCAAAACAGGGGATGCTGGGATTGCCCCAACGCCCAGAGAAAAGCGACTACAGAGCAGGGCAGAGCAGACTGAGAAATTCCAGGATAGTAAGGACATCCCTAAGGCTACCTCGGCCAGGATGAAAGAAAAAGTTCCCGCAGCCAAGTAGGCTAAAACTGTGCCCTCGATTCCTACAGGAAAACAACAAAGTACCCCTACAGGAAAGCAACAGAGTGCTCCTACAGGGAAGCAACAAAGTGCTCCTACAGGAAAGCAACAGAGTGCTCCTACAGGGAAGCAAAAAAGTGCTCCTACAGGGAAGCAGCAGAGTGGTCCTACAAGGAGGGAGCGGAGAATTCCTTCATGGAAACAGCAAGGTCCCTCTACAGGGAAATTGAAAACGGCTTCTACAGGAAGCCAGAAAGAAACCACTACAGGACTTTCTACAGGATGCCCGAAAGGAGAACAACAACAGGAGAAATCAACTGAAATCCTAGCTAGGGAGACAGCAGCTATGCTGGCCGCCCTAAGTACTCCTCCCAAGTCGAAATAAAAATGAAAAAGGGAGACTCCTTTGTATTTCAAAGCAAGAAGGAGTGTGAGAATTAAGACTGGTAGACCCCAGCCTCCATCCAAAGAACCTATCATTATTGTGGATGCTCCTACCACGCCAAGGGATAAGTCCCCCTCCAAAGCCTCCATCACTTATGAGAGGGGAAGCCCGAAAACATCTTCATGGAAGGACAGAGTGGAAAAAATGAGCTCACAAGCCTCTCTACAGGATGTTGAGGCCATTCTACAGGAAACTCTGGCTAGGCTCAAGGAAACTAAGCAGATGGAGGAGAAGGCAGTATAGTCACCACCAAAGGAGAAGGGAGCAGCCGAGTCACCACCAAAGGAGGAGAAACCTGATGTTATTACGGAGCCAAGCCCACAGCCCAACTTGGGCTCTTATTATAACTTTTTGGAAGCAGGAAGAATTATTCCCCAAAAGTTTACAGTGCCACTGTTTTTAGCATTAGAAGAAGAACGGGTCCGAACCCACACGTGGATGAGGATAGCTAAATCTAAGGGAGTAGCAGATATTGGGCCTCTAGAGGAAAGGCTCAAGGAAGCACAAAGGGAGCTGGCAAGAGTGAGGCATGTGGAAAGCTCCCAGCAAGCCAAATTGAGAGAAGAAAATGAGCTACTCAGGCAGCAGCTCCAGCTGTAGGAACAAGGGAAAGAAAAGGGCATGGCAGCCAAGGATCCCTCAGCAGAGCCTCAAGGGGAAGAAGAGATGCAAGTTGATCTTAAGGAATTCAACCCGCAGCTACAGGAAATGGAATTGCAGGCAGATATTGAGGTACAATCACTAAGGCAACAGATGCAAGAAAAGGAGGTACAACTGGCCTGTATGACTAGTTGGGCAATGGAAGCACTCCAATGTAGGCAGCCGGCTAAATCTTATGGCTTGTACCTCCGGGACCAGTGGCTGCAGTTCCAAATTAATAAATTGGCGCAGAGGGGTATCTCTCATATCCAGAACCCCCAGCAATTCACAGATTTATGTAACACCAGTTCCTCGGAAGATAAGGCCAAGCTCTCAGAGTTTTACCTCCATAACTTGGCCCTTCCAAACATCACTTCGTGGGACCCCAACACAGCAGTAGGGGATATGCAGCTGATGGCAATGACCTCATGGTTAAACCACGAAGAGAAGAGAGCAGCTGAGGTCAGGAATATCATGGACCGAGAGTTACATGAACCACTGTTGATCAAAGCAGAGCCAGGGGACCCCACAACACTGATATCCGCTCACCAGCACCTAGCAACCAATTCCCAGGGATTACTAGATTACATGGATCGTCAGGCCCAGGCCATAACACACTTCGAGGACATGGAAAGGTTACTTGGGGACAATTGTGTTCATGCTTGCACTCGTAGGTGGAACACATTGTCCCACAGCCTCAAGATTCAAGAATATCACACTCCAACTCGGATGAGGGAGGCCTTGGCATGGGTACCTCTCTACAAGAAGTCTATGCAACCTCCAAGCCAGTTGGATAGGCCTCAAGCTAAGTCCACCTTTGCTGTTGGGATTATTAGAGGGAGGATCAGAAGAGGAGGAGCATAAGCAGTGGGAAGAAGTGGAGAGGAAGGCTGGATTTCATGACAGTGTTGAGGACACTACTTCAGAAGCCTGGGATGTGAGAGTGGCCATCAAAGCGATGAAAGATGAGGATCTGGACTAGTTGCTCAGGGATGAGAAACCCTTTTAGCAGGGGGGTGATGATGAGCCCCAAAATTGGTAACAATTTGGGCTCATTTGGCCTCATTTTCATTGTTCAGCCCTTGTTCAAATCCATCATTTTCTATAGTTTATGCATTATTTCTTGTATGTTTGTGTCTTTGGTACGAATAAGGGAAGTTACTTTTCCTAGGTGGTTAACATGTGTCTATTTCAGGTTTTTTGACGTATTGGAGCAAAGTCAAAGCAATCATGAGCTATAAGGCAGCCAAGCCTAAAATGAGGACTTGAAGGAGGGATGTCCACGGCGTTCAATGACCCTTCCTCGGGATTCTCACCTTCAGCTCTGAGCTCCAAAGACCACCGAGCTGAATCTAGAAGGCAGCTAAACAACATTTAGAAAAGGGTTGTTTGACTCACAGTTTGACAGCCGAGTTCCACAGATTGAGGAGGCCAGCTAGGTCCCTCGTTATCTATAAATGTTGAGGCCTCAGCCTTCGTAAAAAGACTTTTGAACCTATTGTGTACTTTGTACTCCAGTGATGCAGCAACTCTGTTTCATTCTCTTGTAGCCATTTTTGGCAAAACTATTATGACTCTTTTTGAATAATGATAAGCAGTTTGGCTTCCTAACAAGTCTGAGTTTTTATAGGAGCCAAAGCTCTCAGGGTTGGGCCCAACCTGAGAGCCTAGGACCTCCTTTTCTGTACCATTGTGTTTCTTTACATACCATTGTTTTTCTGTTTATGCATTTGAACACCTTGCTATTAAGTAGATTTTGTTATGATGCTGGAATAGATCACTGTTTATGAATGGTTTTGGTTTAGATGTTTTGGTAGAATAATACCAGCAAGATCTCCAAGAAAAAGAGACAACTACACTCCTGGTTTCACCTCGGCCTTACTGGATTTGGGGCTGGAATTGAGGAAAGCAGTGCTGCCTGACAAAAACACTAGTTTGCTGCTTATGCAATCTTTTAGTGTGCTTGTTTAATTGCAGAGATTAGTCATGGGTTTGGACATCTTAAATGTTTCCTTACATAGATGGTGTACAAGGTTTTCTTCCCAAATAAAGTACTGCTCATTTATGTTGATTGATGGATAGAATAGATTAGTTTAGGATTTGATCATTTGCAGGTTTGTGTAGAATTGATCAGGGACCACCGTGCAGGGTATCTTCCTCCTTCATCCATCCTCCCAAAGCATCATCTAAGCCTCCTGTTCTGTCTCATAGCTAAGTTGCCCTTTTTCCCATCTATCCTTTGTGTCTACGAAACCTTACCTTCTTGCTCATCATTGCCTTAGTCATCTCCGAGCCAAGTCAGCTTTCCACCAAACCTCCCACCAGTCCTTAGGCCATGTTTAGACTCCTATCCTACCTTTAGATCCATTCATGCACCTTCCCTCACGCATCCACCTCCTAAAAACCGACTTCCAGGTTTCCTGTAGAAATTCTGAAGTTTCCTGTAGAAATTCTGAAGTTTCTTGTAGAACCCCTGCAGACTTCCTGTAGAAGCTCACATGTGAGGTTTTCTGATAGACAAACCTTGTGAGACTCTGGGGAAGAGTGCTAGGGACCCCTTAGACCCTCTTTGAGCCTCTCCAACTGCTTCCAAGCATTCCTCTTCCTTGGTCCACTCCTGCACAGTGAAGCACAGTTCAAGTATATGCATGTGAAAATCGACACTTAACCAAGAAAATATAAAAAGATACTTTCTAGAACAAAAGTAGACTAAGGCATGTGCATTTTCCTTTTTTTGAAGTCAATGGCATCTCATTCAGCAGTCTGTATTCTCATTATTGCATCAATAGAACTGGCTGGTAGAATTAGGGTTTGCTAGGTTTGCATCCTCTTTTGCTTTCAGTTCTTCCGCAAGTAGATAGCTCCCCTTTAGAGCTTCATCCATCATTTACAAGCTTCATCTAAGAGCTTATCGAGTGGCTAAAGCCCTGGCGGACTTGTGCCCAGGACCAAGTGACAGCTGCGACAAGAGCTAGTACTTGTGATACAGCACCGTCGCTTCCAAGTTTGTTACGAACAACCGGGTTGATAAAAGTAAAGAAGAGAGTCCCAGGAGTTGCAGCATTATTGCTGCAATACTGGAGCCCACCAATAGCCTTACCTAAAAAATGGGGAGGCTAGGGACTAAAAGACCTTCCCCTCTTTGCACAAGCCCTGGCTGTAAAAATGGGCTGGACTCTTCTAACTAGTCAGATGCTATGGACTTCAATTTCATATCATTAGTATATTTGGCCACTGCAAATCATGGACTGGGTCCGTTTGCCGAGCTAGCCTAAAACTTGTATTTCATTTGTATGGAAGGCTCTCCTACTCTCCCTGCCTAGCATCAGGGACAACCTCGTTTGGAGAATAAATGATGGATCAAAGGCTCACATTGGATTGGATACCTGGACTGGAGGTGGTGGTAGATTTCATCTGTCTAGAGATCTCATTCATCATCTACACTCACATGAGATCAAGGTTATAACACACATAATTGACCCTCAAAACACCAACATTTTCTCTCAAGGATGGAAATCAACCCAGCAGCTTGATATTCCCCCTCTATGGAAATAGGAATGGCAAGAATACATTAATGCATTATGTGAATCTCATATCAGGATTAAAGATGGACCTGATGAACTTGTTTGGTGTCTAGCTGAGAATGGCATATATTCTCCAAAGACCGGATACCTCAACCTGATATCTTACAAACAGCCTAAGCAGACTATTTTTTGGTGGAAGAGTATATGGAAATTAACATCACCACCTGAAACTAGGCTATTCTTTTGGTGTATTCTCAGAGATAAAGTCCCCACTAGAGAGTCTCTCACCCATCGATCCTTTCATGGCCCTCACTGGTGTGTTTTATGCAAGAATTCTTCTGAATCGACTCTACATTTATTTCTTAAATTCACTTCCCTGATCAATCTATGCAAAATATATCCACATCCATTCATTTTTCTGGGCATTGGGAGGGTGAAGATATTGGTCGAGCTTGGGAAAGCTGGTGTAATCAACGTCAGGGTACTAAACTTCAATGCCTCCCCCTTATCATCAGCTGGTATATATGGCTAGCTTAGAATCGCATTATTTTTTATAACGGACCTGTTTGCCAGCCACACATCACAGCCCACATTATATCTACATACAACGAGCTGCCTGATCCTCATTATCCTCGACCCCGGAGGCCACATGATCCAGCACCTATAGACAAAAATTTCCCTTGGGATTTCTTTGATGGTGTTGCACAACACCATACATGTAGCGGTGGCTTTATTTTTTACATAAATGATCAACATTATTACAAAGTAAAGATTGGATTGGGCGAAGGAACAAACAATTTTGCAGAGCTCATTACTCTCCGACATCTTCTGCATTTTTCATTGGGTCATAATTGCATGAATCTAAACATATATGGTGACTCAAAGATCATAGTAAATTGGTTCAATAATATTACTGCTTGTCACTCTAACACACTCAGTAATATTTTGGATGAGGTAATTTTATTCAAGGCACAGTTTAACATTATCTCATGCAATCACATTTACAGGGAACATAACAGCTGTGTTGACGAGCTTTCCAAGGAGGCCACGACACTTCCCTGAGGAGAGTGGATGATCTAGGAACAACGAGGTCAAAATGAATATCACTACTACCACTGGCCTTATATTTATCAAATCTACCACAGGGCAAAGAGCCCTTGATTACTGCCTTCTTTTTTGTAAATTTTTGATGGACATGCTTGACAAACTCTGTATATATTTTACAGGCTTTATATTTAAGTGTATTTAGGCAGATACTTTCAGCAAATACATTGTCCTACGTGGCATATGTGGATTCTACCATAGATGACAGCCATATAAACATACTCTTTTATATTTTTTTTTCTTTCCTTAGCAGAAAATGACTGAACACCATGCGTGGTGATGAAAGCTCAAAGTAGCACAAAGTTTTTGACAAACTGAATATTTTTTATGGTGCCCTTAGTGGCAAGAAGGATACATCATATGTTAATAGCATCTACAACATGTAATTTTTCAAAATTAATGAAAGATTACAATTTTTCCAGTGGGGAAAAAAACTGAATCATCTTAACTCTAAATTTATCATGATCCTATAGAGATCAAATATCTGAACATGTAAGTTGTTTTAAAGTTTTCCCCTTAAAATAGAGGTTTGCACATTGAGAGATTTGATCCCTTTTGGCGCTTGATATATTTGGAGTTAAAATGGATCTAAGCTAATTTTATAATATTTTGAGTTTAAGGATTAAGAATTTGGATATGACCCAAGGACTTCATGTCAGTTGTTATAGTATCATTTCATTTGATTTAAAAATGAGCTAGTGCAATTATATAAATTAAATGGCTAATAAATGTCCGTAAACATCAATATACAAAAAAATTCATCTTGCTTCATCATTCATCTCACATTATTAAAATAAATAAAAAAATTAAAAAAAAAATCATATAAATATAACAACTATAACTTTATTTAAAATTATTATTATACTAATTAATATTAATAAAAATAATAATTAAAATTGATATACAAGTTAAACATATATACATTCTAAAAGAACAAGTGCTCCATGGCAACTTAGTCCCCTGCTATTAAAATGGAAATTATGCTTTTAGAAAAACTACAAATTGATATATGAAGCTGAAAAATTAATTGACTAGTAAGGGGCAAACACTTACATAAATTTTGGTGGGTAGTAAGCATTAATAAGTCTGCACATTTACATTTTTACTCCTACTAGAGTTGAAGAACACATAAATAATTATGAACTATTTTCAAGGATTTTAATTTGGGTGGTTTCATCTTAAGCTTAACAATGAAAACTCTAAAAATAATGGCATATATATTGCAACTGCATCTATAAATTATGACAAAACAATTATACATATGGCATTGTATTGTGCAAAGACTACAATAAGTTTCAATAATATTGAAAAATAAATATTTGTTTTTCAAAGTTAAACATTATAACTTGAATTGGTTAATGTTGAACTAATAATGGTTAACAAGAGGAAAATTCATTGCTATAAGGCTAATATAATTGTTACTTTGTGAATAAGATTTATTACAATTCCATGGGCCAATACCATACTTTATAAATACCATATACCAAAAAAACCATAATTCATTTCATGCCATACAAGTTCATATGACACTTTTTTAAATAAATAAAAAATAGTTAAAATAATAAATATAACACAACTACTTTAGGTATAAATCTCAATCTTTAAAGATAATGTTTAATAATTAAATTAAAATTGTGAAAATCTTATTTTAAAATAAACATATCTTCCTGGCTAATAATTTTAATTATAATTTATAAAAATTCTACAAAATTACAAAAATAAAAATGTATATATACGTGTTATCAACTTGTTCAAAATATCACAATATTACACAGTTACTAACTCAATTAAAATTTGACCAGAGCATTAACTGTTGATTTATCAATAGTCAAATATTAAGGAAATTGATTGCACAACGTGGGGATGGTATAAATGTGACGAGACTCCAATCTGTGAAGTAATTTTTTTTTATGATGTGTTTTTTTTTTTTTTTTCATAAATTGCCATTTGTATGATGTTTGATTTTCATTTTTAGTCAATATTTAAATATCACTCATTTTATGTTTTAGTTTTTGTTATTTTTATGGTTGTAAATGTAAAAATATATATTTTTAATATAAGTTTTATGTTAGTTAATTTGTAATTATTGTTCAGTAATAAAATAAAGTTGAATTCAGTAATATTCGAGGTGTATATGTTTTATATTAATTTTAAAATATTATATATTTCTAATCATGTTTATTTTTAATTCAAATTAGTCAATGATTTGGTGTAATTATATATGGTCACTATTTATTTGATTTAACAAAGATTTCATAAATTATGATAAACGATTTTTGAAATAGTTTCAAGCAATTTAGTAAAACCCATTAACTACATTGTATTTTGAAGGTGAACAATCGATCTTAGCTTTCAATATGATGAGTTGGACTTAAAGAGGACCTCACAAATAATAAGACAAGTTTGAAGCCACTTTTAAATAAGAATTTTGGAGGATTCTAACATGTAAAACAATAACAATATGTGGGCATTGATTTTGAAGAAATTCATAATATTCTGAGAAATTCATAATAGAGTGTTTTTGGCAGTGAGATTACCACCAAAAAGACACAAACCAAATTAATTTTAGATTCAAGTGTGAATGTATCAAAAGCATCATAGCATTGGTAACCACTCATTTGAGATTTCTATATCCAACCATAAAATATATTTGTTTTCTAATCAAAGTAATAAATAAACCTATTTATAGAAATTGAGATCTATGTGCTAATACTAAAGAAACTATATAACCCTATCAAAACCAAATTAAAAACAACCATTTCCCCTACATAAAAAAAGAAAAAAAAAAAAGAAAAGAAAAAAAAAAAACCAGTTAGTGTTTTATATAGAATATCAATAGCTTATGTGTGTGGACATGTTGTGTGAATATCAACTTTTAAGCTTTAGACTTTAATGTCCAACTTTTATGTAAATAAATGTGGAGAATGTAAAATCAAATAATTGTAAGTGAAAACAAAGATAATTTTTTTCTAATAAATTTAAAAATCCATTATCAAATTTCTTCAAATTTCCGACAAATATCCTGTAAGCAATAAAAATTTCACCGAAATTAAATTGGTCATGGGTTGAAGTGGTTGTGAAGAAGAATTATCTCATAAATAAAGAAAGGTGAGGGGTTCAAGCTGTTGAGGAGAATTGGGTGGGCAAACAAATAATTTATACATTAAATGCTGGGAGGATGTAAGTATTTTGAGAATGCTCTTGGAGTGCCAGTGCGGCAACTGTTTTCGAGCTGCTCGTACCAAAATGTGGAACCTCTCCTGTTTAGGAATGAATGTTGTGGAGTGGAGACCAAGAAAAGGAGTAACATGAATCCAACCTTTAAAATAGAATCAAATCGAATCATTCCAAATTTTTTCCGTATGGATATTTTTGTACCCATTAAAGTATTCATATTCATATTTTATATTTATTTTAAAAAATTAAGATTTAAATCAAATATAAGATCTAAATGAGAATGAGATTGCGCAACTTGTATAAATAAAGTACATATTCTTTTTTTCCATAGCGAAAAAAAGCTTAATTGTATTATATAATATAATAAAAAGACAAAGTACGTATTATATGTACACTTCTCAAATGGATTTACGGCTCCTTACTTTCCCGTCAATATTAGATAAATAAAGGAGTAGTATATCACCTATTTTAATTAGCTTTAAAGATTTTATTTTACTTTTTCATGAGAATAAATTCATTTAAACCCAAAAGGAGAGCACAAATTCTCCTACTTTTCCACGAGAATAAGTGTGATTGAGAATTAAACTCAAATGAAGAGGGGAAAACTTCTCTGTACATTGAGAAAAATGAGATGCTTTCAAGTTTACTTGAAAATGCATGTGGTCACAGATTAATATAATATAGTTTCACGATTAATTTTTTAATGTCTACTTTTTTAATAATTTAATATAAAAGAATAATAAAATAATATAAAACTAAAAAAATTATATATTTAATTTGATTTTTAATTTAAGTTTAAAATAAATCTGAATTATATAATATATAATTTTAAATTATTTTTAATTCAAATTTTTAATATATCTACAAATTTAATGTATTATTTTTTAATTTAAATTATTAAAAATTTGTAACGAAAATAACTTTACCTCCCTAAAGCAAGAGTAACTAGTATTGGGTCACTAAACACTTATACTCATTTCACAATATTTTTCTAGACTAAAAGTCTTTATAACAATATTTATCAAGACATACAAGCTCATATTTTTGGCTAGGGATTTCGACCTAGGGTGGATAATAATCATTTTAACCACTTGAGATGATCCTAATTGAGAAATAAATTTTTTGGATCCCAATCATTAAAGATAATTCCAATCAAGAAATAAATTATTTTAGATTTGGATGCTTCCCCAACCAAATTATTGATACCTAGCTAACCCATAGTATCTAGTCATATAAAAACCCAACATAGTTATTTTATTCCAAAACTATAATCTATCAAAGTCTAACATTTGAACCTAAATGAAAAGAATCACAACTTTTTTACTAATTATTTAAACTAAACTCAATTAACATATTTATAAATTTAATATATTTCTAACCTAATATAATTTATTTTTTAATCAAAAAATCAATATAGAAAAGTTATGTAAATAATTAAACATCATTTTCAGCCATTTAAAATGCATCCATGACTTTTGCTTCTAGTTTTTTTGTTTGACCATTCAAAACTTCAATATCACTTATTTAAAAGGTAGTTTTCTGGCGAACGAGAAGCAGATAAGCAATCAGTAACATGCAAATAGTTTCGGTGGCCAAGATGGGGGCGACCATGGGGGAGTGTGCCAAGCCACCCATTTGGCGCACTGTCCCCAACGTGTGGGGGAGGACAAAAGAGTCAAGTGATGGTGTCATATGTTGTTTTATGTAGGGCATTTACTTCACGAGATTATGGTTCAAAGTAGTGGGTTCTGTGAACACCATTGAACAGGAAATTGAGGTTTTCGAAGCCACCATGGAGGAGCAGGATTGTGGGAGAATGGAGATAGGGTGGATTTTCCTTGACAAGCGATCAACATACATTTATAATACATGAATTATGGGTGGTTTTAGGCCAGAGAAGCACAAGATGGGGTTTAACACTTGCCTCATGGTGAAGGAATTTCAAAGGCTCTGTTATATTGCATGTTTTAACCTCTCCTCGTTGGTTTTGTTATATGTGGGCCCTATTGAGCACGTAGGGTGGCAGAGAGCATTAGTGTCTGTAGGGTGGTGGCAAACATTTCTAACTCTTTCAGGGTATGCATTGGTGGATTGTTTCTTGTGTGGTAACCTTATTTCACAAATTGTTATTGACTCTGTCTTCGAACCAGGTATTTTGTTGAGCTCTCAACCTACTTACTTTGGTCTCATTACGATTCAATCATATATAGGCTATATTCCTTTTGTGGAGTCACGAAGAGCATTATTGTATGTAGGGTGGCACCATGCTATTTTCATTCTCTTAGGGAAGGTGCCAGCGGATTGTGTTTTCCATGGTTAAGGCCTTTCCAAAGATGCACACTTTAAAGGTTTTTTCTTTAATAAATTCTTGTTCTACCTAGCGTTGAGAATGTACTTGAAGGTCTACTCAAGCCTGGGGTGGTCATGTGGTCAGTCTGGGTCTTTTAATTTTATACGATGTCATTTTAAGTTGTGTAGTTGTGTTATTTTGCGATACATTCGAGTCTGAACTGAGCTGCAAGATATAGTTACGGGTGGTGGTTATTTTGATTAGTCTCCTCTTTGTATTTTCCACTCTATCATTGCCATCGACAAGGTTGTCGGGTCACGGGAGACCACCAAATGTATTTTGTGTGATTTATGCATAAATTCTCCTTTGACCCTTCTTTCGACCTGGTTGTGGTACTCCTGTCAGTTGACTTGCAATCCCTTGAACCTTCTAGCTTATCTTGCAGCTACCCAATCTTGGTTGGTGGTGTTTGGTACGATGGGTCATTTTCAATTTGGTTTTAATACTGTTATTTTTCGAATTGATTAGTGGGTAGTTACTTCGTCTCGGGAGGAGGAATTAGCTGTGGTTCTAAGTCCTACTCGGTATCGATTCCTGTTTGGTTGGAATATTCATTATTGTGGATATGTCGATGATGTGTACATTGCATCTTTCTCTCCACTAGTTGTGTCTCGTCTTCTAGAAATTGAGGATTTTTTATCTCAACCTAACCCAACCGTCCATCGTAATTTCAGTTGTGGGATGTCTCGAGTTCTGTTGGTCGAGTTTTATTGTAGGTTATTTGGTTTAATGGCACCACAAAAGTGACTCATTAGTAGAAGAGGAGGCTCATCTATGGCATCCTCATCTAGACAACGTCATCTCTTTGGTTGGGAGTCACTGGCATATTTTTATGATGCTGTACCTATGGAGGTTCGACAAGAAATTCTATCCCTGGAGGCAAGAGAATTTGGTGAATGATGGTATCATTCAAATTCTGAGGTTTGTGAAAAGATGACAGAGTGGGCACTAGACCTGGGAGGAAAATGGAGAAAGTGATATTTCCTGCACTCAATATATTCACATAGATAGATGGCCTCTCTGCTCCATATGGTGTTGAGGGACAAACAAGTTTATAATCACAATTTGTTTGTGGGTCAAGATGACCTCAAACACATAATGTGTGATATCAGATACGATATGGATGACATCACGGTTTGGATGAACAAAATAGAGATCTTCATCAATTCAGATTCAAATACTAATTCCACAACTCCCCATAATGGTGAAGTGATCATTGATGCCACACTAGTCAAGATGGTAAGTGGAAATTCATCTCGAGACCATCTAGTGACCATCCTTTATGAATGATTTCTCGTTGTGCTCTTTCGCTATTCGAGTTTCTATTATGGGCTATCATGTTTTCTAGTTCTCTCATGCTATGTTTCTTTCCATTTACATAGTAGGTATGTTTCACCCGTGGTTAACCTTGTGCAATCGTTATATCTACTAGCTAGCACTTATGGTCTTTGATGAATATCGAGGCAACTATTACGCTTCTTTTTGTGTGGATATTGACTTCCGGTTGACAAAGTCAACAATATTCTACAAAACACATTAGTTGTAAATTTTTCTTTTTGAATATCAATAGAAATCATAGTCGGATATTACAAAAAAAAGATAAAAAATAGAAATCAATTTTCAATCAATAATTTCAATACTTTAGTTGATTTTTAAAAATTGATCTAATTTTCAATAATATGTATAATGTTTTTCAAAAATGAATAATTACATGGAATAGTGTAATATAATATATAAAAATATATATAATATATATATATATATATATTAATTTATTTATTTTTGAAAAATGAAATCTAATTTTTTTATTGGTAAATATATGTGAAAAGACTAATTATAGATGTGGTTAGAGGTAATAGATTAAAAAACTAATAAAATAAAAATATATATAATTTTTAATTAGGGAAAAAACTAAAAATTGACAATCAGTCTTTCAAATCTAGCAAAAAATAAATGCAAATATATTATGTCGTGTCAAAAAATAAATACAATAACATAATAATATAGCTTTATTGTATAAAAGTATGGGTCTGTTGTACCAATGCAAAGTCGCATAGTTCATATAGCTGTAATTCATTAATTTCAACAACTCTCTGCCCTTGCTTTGTACTCTCAATGTTCAATGTTTCTGGTGGGTGTCATCTGTGCTACCTATCTCAGAGATATCATGTTTATTTTTTCACTTAAAGTGATGAAGGACATGCTTCTCGTAATTAATTACATTTCGTTTAACTTAGTAACTCCTCCTTTCCTCTCTTTTTAGCAAACATTACTACTCGTTTTCTCATATACTTTTCTACATTAGAATTATTTTAAAGTTATGGTTAGGCCCACACTAGTGTTTCTTTGCAGAAACTAACATTATTGAGATTATCTTTCCAAAAGTTTCTGGGTATCTTGCTGGGGTAGCCCGTAGCATTGTTTTGGTCATTTTTGGGAGCTTTGATTTAGTTAATGGATTCCATGGAAGTAATAGGTCTGTTATTTCTTCTGTTATGAGCATGCAACTATAGTTTTGACGGTCTTTGAACAATTATGAAGTTTTTTTTTTCTTAAAGGTACAACTCAAATTTTTGGTTTGGTTTGATTAATTTTTCATATTGGCTATTTAGACATCATGTTATGTATTCTCTTTACCTCAAGAATAATCTAATTAAGTTAGTATGGTTGTTAGTTTGTTGTTTAATAGTTTGTTCTCCAATGTCATCACTAGAAACTTCGAAGATTCTGACAAAAGATCGTGTAGGTAAGCAATTAATTTATAATTTTCTCCAAATCTCATATCACGACCCCATATATTTCGCCTTACTAAGGATTCCCATTTTTTTGGGATTGTCCAGCTTTAACCCCAACACTAATAAAGGAAGCAATGACACCAAGTGCTACATTAGCCCTCACCCTGGTGATTTCACCTGTGAATGTCTATCAAGGAAGGTTATTAGCATCTCAAGTTTTCTGATCATTTACTAACTAGAGGACAATAAGGCATGAAAATAATTTTTAGGTTTGGTCGCAACTTTGTTTATTTTACATTCTGTGAGAGGAAAAGAGAGAATGACATTTTTAGTAAACTACAAAGAGATTTTTCCCACTTATCTAATTAGATTAGATTTGATTATCTGTCTTGTTAAAGAATGCACCAAAAATTTATATGAAGATTCTATTTTGGGGTTCTATCTCTCCCATTAAAAAATAACATAGCTCTATATGGAGATAGTGCAAAGGAAGGGATTAGGTTCAATATATGCTAGGTTTGCATTGTTTCCCATTATGTTACAATGCTTGATATGATTTATTGGTTTCCTATATATAAAAATTAAATATGGAAAAGATATTTTAACTTTAATTCAATTTTTATATTTAAGACACTCCTATATATCATAATAATTTTTGACAAAATAGTATAACAGTTTGGTTAAAATTGGATGTACCATAAAAAATTATAAGAATTAATGCCATTTAAAAAATAAATAAAAATTTATTTTAATCATTTTGCATTTGTCGGTATTGTGACAACATATTCTCCATATCATCATAAAGACGACGATATCCAACAGATGTCGCAATACCAACAAAATTCCCTCTTTGACCAACCACTTCTATCTGTTGAGCTATTAATGTAATGGTGGGTCACTTTTTGACTAGTCAACTTTGAATTGGTCAACTATCGTTGAAATTCCGATGGTACATAAATTTATAAATATGTTTCTCTTAAAATACTGCAACCTTTTCGCTATAACTACATTGGTTCTACAAGGCTATAAGGTCCTCTTGTCGAGTGGAAAAAAAATTTATTTTTATATATCTTAATTGCTTTACAAAATATAATAAGTCTAGTATACCACTCAATATTATTTAACGTAATCATCACATATTTTTTTGTAGGGAAGAATATCAACAAACATTAGTAGGGTAAAGAATGAAGGGGACGATAGGAGATGTTATTTTCCTTGTTCTAAATGTGGGGGCTTACATCGTTTAAGAGTTTTAAAAGAAAACTAAAAGACATTACAGGAAACATGGGTACATTAAAGGGGGGAGGGGCAAAAGAATAATGTCCCTTGGTAAGCTATATACTCATTATTTATTGTGTTTTTATTAATCACATTTTTAAAATTTATATTGTTAGGATATTTCTTATGCAAACTAATTTTACATGCTTGTTTGTAATTATAGAGTCAAGTTGCCCCCTAGTCAGTGTTCAAATGCCCTAAGTAGTAGTAGAAATGATGTTGTACAATTTGAGGAACATGGAGCAAATATTGAAGATCATGTTAATGATCGTATATAAAAAGATGACAATAATAACATAGTTCAAGATGATGGGGCCAATGAATTGATCTGAAACCTTTTTTCTTAACTAGTCAAATTTTGATCAAGATGAGGACAATGATGATAATATTCTTGATGAACCTTTGCTAGAAAAGGCAACAATACCACTTTATGAAAGCTCAAAAACAAATCTTATCTATGTTACATTATTATTGGTGAACTTAAAGGTATTGAATGATTTTTCAAACATTTGTATGACACAAATCCTAAGGTATGTAATATCTTTCATCACATATTATACATAAAGGTTTGTTTCCCCTTTTTTGTGTTAATTATGGTGTAAAATAAGAATGAAATACTTACGATTAATATTTTGTGCATTAAATAGTGATTTTATAAGTTCTAGATTGTTAGGTGAAAGTATGTTACCATTGTAAAATATTTTACCTTAGACATACCAAGATTTGTATGCCATTATGAAAGAAAATTGAATGGAGTCTCAAGCTATAGATGTATGTCTTAATGATCATATTATATATTATGGACAACATGCATTGAAAAAAAATTTCTCGTAATGTCAAAGAAATAGATATCAACCGGATCAAATAACAAAAAAGGTTCCTAAAAAAGTTCTTTGTTATATTCCCATTATTCCATGTTTGTAGTGATTGTTCAGGTGTGAAAGCATAGCACAGTTTAAGCTAACCATGTACGAAAGATAAGTGGAGATGGTTTTCTTCAAATTCTTGTAGATGATTATGCATTTAGGGAAATTGAGGAAAAATATCCGCATTTTAAAGGTGAACCTCATAATGTTAGGGTTCATTGATAGATGACAGTGTTAATCCATTTAGCGAGCCTAGGTCTATTTACTCAGTGTGGCCAATTTTTGTTATCAACAATAACCTTGCTCCTTGAATTTCAATAAAGAGGGAGCACATAATGTTGATAATGATTGTTCCAAGCATTTGTTTACATTAATTTTTCGAATGTAACATTTTCATTTGTCTTGTCTGTTGCATAACCTTGTATATTTGTTTATATATATATATATATATAAATATATATATATAACATTATACATATACATATCGTGGCAGTAATTATGTGTAATTCCAAACAGTTAATCAAGTACCAAGTTAAATATATGAATGTATATATCGAGCCTCTTATTGATGAGTTACTAAAGTTATGGGGTGACATCACTATGTATGACATCTACAATCCAGTAAAGAAGAGACAATTTCAATTCCATGGAATACCTACATGGACAATTCATGATGCCCCAAGACTAATACATTTTTGTTGTATGTGGCATGGGAATTTTCACAACTAGTCAACAAGGGAGAGACAAAGCTCTTCAACATCCCCAACTATTTGGGATGGTCATTTTCGAGTTTTAAGGATTGGTTGGTCTTTTGCCACTTTCTCCCATGAAAGGAAAATAGAAGGGAAATGTAGCAACTAATCTAAATGCATGCCATGATATATATGTATAATGAGAAAGCAACTATTATTTAATCTATGCAAATATATACATATGTAAAAATGGATAATAATGACGTTAATGTAAAAGAATGATTTAACTCCTTGAAAGGAGACTCGGTTTGTTGCTCACTTGGGTCTCTTGAATGATTAAAATTTAAGCACAAAAGACGCTAAACTAAGATTAATCTAAACATGATTCAATAACCATAAATAAACAAACATCAAATCACAAGCAAACAAAAATGAAACACCTATCCTACATGGGTAAAATGATCTAAATTATTTCAACTTATGTAAGTGAATGATGGGAATATAAAATTAATCTTATATAAAAACCATCCAAGCTTTTACATATAAGCCAGCTACAAATTATGATCATTACAAAACATTTTTAAGTGTGCATAAGCTCAATCAATTCACAACAAAGAAATCAGATTACAAAGTAATGAAAATCTTCATAAAGCAATTCCATAAATATTCTCATTATAAAGTTTTAAAGAAAGATTGACTCAAGGTTATAAATTTCCATAAAACTTACAAAAAAAAACTATAGTGAGCAAATCTTAAAATGATTTTTATTCTCAACTAAAAAATCATATAAAGTTCCTCAAAGTTTACTCATCACAACTTCCTTACAAATGTTGATCTATCAACTATGGGTGTTGCCTCTATTCCTATTTCTCTAGAAAAAAACTGAGTTTACAAAGAAAATAAAAAGGTAGAGAGAATATATATCACTCTCCACTTTTTCTCAACTCTCCTCCCCATTAATTTCTATCCTATGGTCTCTTTATAAACACTCAAAAATTTTATTTTTTCCTTTATTAATTTGATTTTCCTCCCTCTTCTTAAAATCCAAATCTTCAATTTTTTACTTACTATCTAAATTACAAGATATTATTAATTAGAGATTACTTAAAAAAAAATTTAAAACTAAAAACCAAAACAAATCAAATTTTAAAACTAATGTAAATTAATCTAAAAATAACAATAAAAATATATATTAAATTATTATATTTCAATACAATAATTCTAAAACAAATCTAAAAAAAAAAATCCATACAAAGCAACTAAAATAAAGATAAACTGGAAACTAAATAAAAACTAAAAAAACAAATCCAATAAAAACAAAAAATATAATAATTATATAAATAGAAAAGTTATTTATTTAAAATAAATAAATCAAATTTCTATAACGAATTTGGCCAGCAACAAAAGAGGTCGCACAGCGAAAAAATAGCTCTAGAAGAACCCAGCGAATCTCTCAACCAGTGCACTAGATGGTGAAATTGTTTGCGCGTGAGCTAATTGGATCCGTTATGAGAAAAACCCACGTCGAATTAAATGAGCGAATCAAACCATTGGAGCAAAGGCTTGAGTATTTTTAAAGTACTGAATCATTTAATAAAAGATCATCCATTTTGTTGTTCTAATTATTTTCATGGCTAACGCAGCCCTGATCAGAGAGCTGGGCCCGCTCTTCTGATCAGGGGTTGCATCTTTTTGTGTGTGTGATTCATTAGTTTGTGTTGTTGTTACAATACTTTACTGTTTATGATTATTTTGCAGTTCTGTAATTGATTAATCTTGCATTTATGTTTTGAATTTTAAACCACGAACCCTTGGTTGGGAAAGATCAAGCGTCTGCCCCTGCATATACCTTGTGCATTGCCTTGAAAGGATATGCACCCGAATTGATAAGATTAATGTCGGAATTGGGTAGATAATCACCCCTACTTGGACACCAACATTTTGGCGTCATTGCCGAGGAGGCTAACAAGGTGCAAACAACGATCTGGACCGGCCAGAGGGCCAATCTCTCGTCCTGGGGAGAGAACGAGTTCTCTCACTTTGCTTCAGGTCATGAGCGTAGGTATTCTTTATGTTTGTTCATTTTTGTTTTCTGATTATTTTGGGCCATCCTCTTGTCCTGGGGAGGGAGGAGTCCTTTGACGCCCTGCTCCAGGCCTTGAGCTAGAATTATTTTTCTTTCTTAATCTGTGTGTGTTTTCTTTTTGAGGGAAAACCCTAGTTTTTACCCTAGGGAGGGACAATTTCTTTACCCTACTTCAGATCTAGAACATTAGGATTTCCCATGGTGTTTGATTATTGTTGGTTCTTGTCCCTGAGGAGGGAGGAGTCTTTTGACACCCTGCTCCAGGCTTGAAACCCTAGATTTTTTTTGTTATAGTTGCCTTTCTTTTCCTTGAGTCCTTCATCCTGGGGAAGGAACGGCCTTTTGACACCTTACTCCAGGGTCGAAGCATTGTAGGTTCATACAGAAACCCCCCATCAATCCAACTTTTGTATGAACAAAGAACCTAATAAAAGGGGCAAAGGGAGAGCCCCAAGAAGGGGAAGACCAGACCTGGGAAGAAAAACCTATCTATAAGAGATCATAGCAAAGGTTGAATTCGAAGCATCCTCTCGCGTAGCTGTGAGACCAAGAGCAAGAAGGGTGAAGTCAGAAGGACAATCAGTGGACAACCAGTATTGGCTGTGGCATTCTGTGGTGACTCAACATAGCAGGTCCCTCTGACCATGGAAGAAGCATCTAGCAGTGGACCTGATTCAGAGAATCTTGAGTTGGTGTTAGCAGAGGAGGAAGTTGCAAGCAGAGCATCGATAGAATCGGACCATTCTAGTAAAGGAAAGGGAGTTGCAGCCAAAGGATCAAGTCATCAGGCCACAGGAGAAAGAGCCGAGGAGATATTTACATCACCAAGAGATCGGGGAAGTGCTACCAAAGCAGCTCGAATCCCGGTAATAAAGAATCCTTAGCCCCCCTTTGCAGAGCCTGTTGAGATCCCCAGTGATTATTGGAAAATATTCATGGCTCCTACCAACTCCACCATCGATTTCCCTATTGGATATCTGGGAACCGATGCGCCTACAAAGCCTATTCCATTGGCAGCTTTACCAACTTTCCATGGGCTTATCTCTGAAGACCCCGACACATTTCTATTTGAGTTTGATATAGTATGCTGGGGGTATGACTACACAATGGATGCCCAGAAGCTGAAAATTTTCCCTTCCACTCTAAAAGGGATGGCTCTGTGCTGATTCATGGGCCTTGGGGAAAAGTCCATTTCTACATGGGAAGATATGCATACGGCTTTCTTGGAGAAATACCAGGATTACTATAAATCCTGGAACATTAAGGAGGAACTCTTCAAGTTCGCGCAGAAAGAAGATAAAAGCTTGGAAGATTGCGTGGAAAGGTTCAACTACACCTTACAGAGGTCAGGACATTCTGACCTAGATAAGGAAAGATTAAAGATTATCCTCCTTCGATCCCTTCGAGAAGACTTGATGGAACTATTGAAGATCACGGGGAAGGGAGACATCTCCAAGGAGAAGTTCGAAGATATTTGCAAATTATGTATCCAGTGCTCGAGGGGGCTTGTGAGAAACAAGAAAGGGGCCCGTTCAGTAAAGGGATTTGGCGGGGGTGTTACAAAAGCAGAACTTGAAAATTTGTTAGACAATTCGAGAACAGATATCCTCAGCACCCTGTCAGCCCAGATGGACACTCTGCAAGTAAAACAAAAGCAGCTAGAGCTGGACAGGACTATGGCAGTGTTTTGTCCAAAATGCCAGAAGAAACATCCGGAGAGGGAATGTCCACTGAATTCCATAGAGGAATGTGCGATTTGTGAGCTTAACCATGCGACCAGCGCATGCCCTTCCTTACGAGGCTTGAAAGCAGTGTTTCAAGGAATGGGGGAGGACACGGAGCAGCTATATCTCATGGGATCGAGGAAGCCATGGCAGCCCTAACCTTCGATGGGAAATCAAGGTGTGTACCTGCATCCATCTCAGTATTTTAACAATTGTAATATGAATCCTCAGACCATGCCTTATCCTCCCATGTGGCCACAGTACCAGTACCCACCTTGGCAGCAGTGGAATCCCCAAGCCAGTATGAGCTCCCGGTGGGCTCCAACTTAGCGAGGATCCACTCTTGGTCAGTGTCCTTAGCAGATGCCATCGCATATGCCTCCACAAATGCCCCAAGAATGACTTAAATTGCCTTCCAATGTGCCTCCTAGTAACCAGCCTGCCCATCCATAGCTCCCAGTGCAGCCTAACCCTAACCCTAACAATAAGGGAGTTCATCAAGCTGACGTTCTTAACCTGCCTTCATAGAGTATCTCCACTATAGAGCTATATGCAATGAACCTGGGATCAAGTCAGATAGTTAATGTCCAACCTCCTCCAGTTATCTTTGAACAACTCGATAGTGAAGGTAGGGAGGCAGAGCCGGTCAGTGAAGAGCCAAAGCAAATCGATCGAACCCAGATGCCTTCTGTCAAGAAGCATCATTTTGAACCACCTTACCCAGAGAGATTAACCATCAACAAATCAGGTCCTCAATCTGAATTTGATTTATTAGGGGAGTTACATAATTTATTTGTTAAAATTTCCTTATTACAAGCCATGAAGGATGTGTCAATCTATGCGAAAACTCTTCGGGAGTATTGTTCAAAGAACCCTGCCAAGAAAATTAAAGATCCCCTCACTATACATGTTATGGGAAAGTTGTCAGTTTTTATGATGGGAAAATCCATGCCGGTGAAATATGGAGATCCGACAATACATATTAATGGGGTAGAGATTCCAAATATGTTAATAGACCTGGGAGCTGTCATCAATGTCATCACTACTGAAACCATGCACGTCCTAGGACTTCGTAATCTAAAGCATACACGTACAGTCCTGGAGTTAACAGACTGTTAGGCCCCTATACTAGTAGTGTAACCCCTTATTGTTGTTAGTACAACCCACTTATTATATTGATGTACCCATGTAGTGCCCATATTGTTATTATTGTGCCCCATAGAAGACCCCTATTGTTATTATTGTGCCCTTACATTATTATTGTTATGTCGGCTCTAATTATGTTATGACCCCTTGGACTCCTATATATAGAAAGGAGGTCTTTTCATTTGTATAATCGAAGAATCGTTCATTTATGTAATGTAAAGGAGGTTGCCCCCTCGAAGAGGCTGAATTCTAAGGCGTTGATCTATCTTTTCTATCTTTTCTTGAGCTGGTTTCATAACATTTGGTATCAGAGCTTTGGATTCTAGGGTTTCGCTGCTCCAAACAGGTCATTGTGGAATTTTCGCTATAAATTTTTTTTCTGCGATGTTTCAGAAGCTAAAAGCAAAACCCATTTGAGAAGACATCGCGCTGAATCTCGGGTCCTAATTTCAGATCTTTTCGCGCTATATTTCCGGAGATATGATCTGAGGAAGTTGGTCTTTTTGTAGACTCCTGAATTACATTCTAAACAGGTGACCTGGGGAAAATATTCATAACTTTCTCTCTGAGCATCATATTGAAATTTCGTAAAAAGGTACAAAAAGAGGACGATTTGTAGTTTCTTTTATATATTTTTCAGAGACAAAGGGCGAAACAGTGACTCGTGGCACGTCGTACAAGTTCGTTCTACTAAACTAGTTTATAATCAGGTCACTGTGGGAGATTTCGCATAACTCTTCCTTGGAGAATCCAATTTGGATAAGACTGGTGGCATTGGAAAGAGGACACAAAGGGCTATTGCAGGTCACAATTTCAGAACTTAAAGATCCGAAAGTACAGAGTTACAGCTGTTTCAAGTTCGAGCTCCTAAAATCAAGAAAAAAACAAGATGAGGAAGTATGATGGGAAGGATCCAGTAAATTGGATACTTCAGATGGAGCAATATTTTGATCTACACGGTGTACCACTCTTACAAAAGGTATGTATTGCATCTTCATATTTAGAACCAGATCAATTTTTATGGTATGAAGGGCTTTGTTCTCATAAAAAACTTGTTACGTGGTCAATTTTCACGGAGGAAATGATAGCACATTATGAGGATACAAAGAGCAACACCTTCTTTAGAGAAACACCACAACAATTGGAAAGAGTAGAAGGGATTTGTGACATATTGGAAAGCAAAACTATGGAAACCAGGAAGCATACCCATCACAACTATAAAGATGGAAGTGTTGTTTCTCCTAGCCTTCCACAACCTACAAGGGTTACACCACAACAATTGGAAGAAAAAAGAGAAGAAGGGCTTTGTTATAATTGTGATAGAAAATGCACTAAAGGTCATAAGTGTGCTGAGAAAAAATTATTTTACATAGAATACAAAGAGGAGGAAGAAAATGATCAAGAAACATCAAAAGAAGAGGATATACGCTAGGACCCCACCCCAGAGAAAGAAGAAATGAATCAGACCATATCTTGTAAAGAATTGTCAAGAATTACCACTCCTCAAACTCTCAAGATATAAGGACATATCAAGAAGAAAAAGGTGCAAGAAGTGAAAGATCACATCAAGAAAGAAGAAATAAATCCAACCATATCTTGTAATTCATTTGTCGAAATTACCACTCCTCAAACTATCAAGATAGAAGGACATATCAAGAAGAAAAATGTTCAAGAAGTGAAAGATCACATCGAGCATCAAGAAATGAATCCGACCATATTTTGTAAAGGATTGGAAGAAATTACCACTCCTCAAACTCTAGAGATAGAAGGACATATCAAGAAGAAAAAAGGTTCAAGCAATGAAAGATCACATCGAACATCAACAACAAGTTCTCCAACTTTTAAAGGATAACGCCACTTCGGTGCAAAATCAAACGAAACAACAGGTAGATCAACATCATAGGGAAAAATGTTTTGATGTAGGTGATTGGGTATTTTTACTGCTACATCTCAAGCAAGCTATTTATGAGAAGGAAATGTTGGCAATACTACATGCACTTTAAAAAAATGACGAACGAATAGGAAGACTCTTCAAGGATAAGGATGTGGAAGCATTGTTTTGTGCTATTTCTATTATCCAACCAGATTGGATAAACGAAGGAAGGGATGAATGGAAGAAGGACGAAGAAGTATGGCCACTTATTCAAAAGTTGCAAAAGATCCCAATTCAAACAATATTGCTAGAAATTGAAAAGGAAGGAAAAATCATATTTGAACCTGGAGCAGTCACAGAAACAAGAACCCAACAACGACGAAATCGATCAATTTTAGAGTATCTCATCAAGTGGAAGAACTTACTCGCTGAAGATTCCACTTTGGAGGGCAAGAATTTTATACAGAAGCATCAAGAACTACTCAAGTGTTGAGGACAATGCTTTTTGAAGGAGAGGGGCATGTTAGGCCCCTATACTACTAGTGTAACCCCTTATTGTTATTAGTACAACCCACTTGTTATATTGATGTACCCATGTAGTTCCCATATTGTTATTATTGTGCCCCATAGAAGACCACTATTGTTATTATTGTGCCCTTACATTATTATTGTTATGTCGGCTCTAATTATGTTATGACCCCTTAGACTCCTATATATAGAAAGGATGTCTTTTCATTTGTATAGTCGAAGAATTGTTCATTTATGTAATGTAAAGGAGGTTCCCCCTCGAAGAGGCTGAATTCTAAGGCATTGATCTGTCTTTTCTATCTTTTCTTGAGCTAGTTTCATAACACAGACAGATCTACAGTCAAACCTGTAGGGAAGTTGGAGGATGTGACAATTTCAGTAGACTCATGGCCTTACCCAATAGACTTCTTGCTATTACATACACAATCTTCAGTGGGTGGTCATCCCCTAATTTTGGGAAGGCCATGGTTGGCCACTGCAAACGCTTATATTGGGTGCCGCTCAAAGAATATGGTCATTTCTAATGGGCATAACACTAAGAATTTAGTGCTATATCCACCGGCAAAACCAAATTCACCTATAAAACCAACAGGCAGTAAGAAGGTTGTATCTACAGTAGAGGATGGAACAGACGATGAAGAAGTACGACCTATCCTTACTATTGGACATGCCCTACAATTGAAAGTAGGATCAGAAGATGATGTGATCACTTCTTTCATGGATGATCCCCATTCTGTTTCGGAATCAAACCAACATATCTTAGAATACATCTTGAGCTGTGAGACTCAGGAAGTTATGGAAATAGCGGAAGGGTTAGAGGAGACACTTGCCGATGCACCCCATAAAAGTATACAAGTGGAGTTGGAACCTGGGAGAACCTTGAACATTAATCCGAACCTGTCAGAATCTCAGAAGGAGCAGCTTATAAACATTCTACGGAAACATAAGGAGGCCTTCGCCTGGGATTATGCATATATGAAGGGAATCTCGGCTTACTTATGCACCCATCACATATATATTAAGGAGGATTGTCATCATATAAGGCAACCTCAGAGGAGGATGAACCCAACGTTGAAGAACATGGTAAAAGAAGAACTTCAGAAGTTACTGGATGTGGGTTTCATCTAGCCAACGTCAAATAGCCAATGGATCTCACCACTGGTAATGGTCTCCAAAATGAAAGGAAAATGGCAGGTCTGCGTAGATTATCGAGAGTTGAACAAGGCGACGCAAAAAGACCACTTCCCCTTACTGTTTATTGATCAAGTGTTGGACACATTAGCTAATAAGAAGTATTTCTCTTTTCTGGATGGGTTTAGTGGATATAACCAGATCTAGATTGCTCCTGAGGACCAAGACAAGACCACATTCACATGCCCCTGGGGGACATTTGCATACCGGGTCCTTCCTTTTGGCCTGTGTAATGCTCCTGCAACATTCCTGAGGGAAATACTAGAAATCTTCTCTGACTTGATAAATGACAATGTTGAGATCTATATGGATGACTTTACTCCATATGAGGATTCATTCAGGGTGGGACTGGAAAATCTGGAAAAATTTCTTGCAAGGTGTATACAAGCACGCATCTCTCTGAGTATAGTGAAATGTCATATGATGATGGAAGAGGGAATTGTTATGGGACATTTACTCTCAACTGAAGGAATTAGAATGGATCCAGCAAAGATACAGGTAATTCTGCACTTTCCAACACCTAAAACGGTCACACAGGTACGTAGTTTCATTGGTTGTGCTGGTTATTATAGACGTTTCATAGAAAATTTTGCAAAAATAGCACACCCACTGTTTCAGTTACTAACGAAAGATTCAGAATTTGTGTGGACTAAAGACTGTGATGCAGCATTTACAAGAATTAAGGAGTTAGTTTGCAGTGCTCCGATCCTTAGAGGACCTAATTGGGTACTATTGTTCCAAATTCATACGGATGCTTCTTAGACAACAATTGGTGCAGTGTTGGGACAACAAGAAGACAAAATACCTTACGTAGTCTACTATGTTAGTAAAAATTTGGCTCCTGCTGAATTAAACTATACAGTGATTGAGAAGGAATTTCTTGCTATCGTTTATGCCATCAACAAATTCCGACACTATATTACTGGGTATCCTACTTTTATGCACACTGATCATGTGGCCATCAGGTATTTAATGAACAAACCTGTTTCCTTTGGTCGAATTACAAGGTGGCTACTACTGCTACAGGAATTTGATATCACTATAGTAGATAAACTAGGTAAAGACAATGTGGTCGCAGACTTTTTATCTAGGATAGAATGTGATGGTAAGGAAACACCAATTGAAGATGTTTTTCTAGATGAGCATCTTTTTGCAATTTCTGCTAACACTCCGTGGTATGCAAATATTGCTAACTATTTGGGTACAGGTAAAGTGCCTCGTCACCTATCCTATAAGGAGCAAAGGAAGATCATTCACCACAATACCAGATATTCATGGATGGCAGGATATCTCTTCCATACGGGAGTGGATCAGCAGATTCGGCATTGTGTAGCAGGAGATGATATTTTTGAAGTATTAAAAGCTGCACATAGAAGACCCTGTGGGGGACACTTTGCAGACAAAAGAACAGGTCATAAAGTACTACAAATGGGGTATTACTGGCGCTCCATCTTCCGTGACGCTCGGGACTATGTGCGGAGGTGTGATAGATGTCAACGGATGGGACAACCCGGGAAAGAAAATGGGATGCCCCTACAGCCCCAGATAGTCCTCAAACCATTCGAGAAATGGGCCATCAATTTCGTTGGTCCCTTCAACCCATCTTCGCATCAGAAGGCTTACATCCTGGTCTGCACCGATTATGTAACTAAATGGGTGGAAGCCAGGGCGGTCACGAGAGAAACAGAGCAAGTGGTGGCATACTTCCTTTTTGAAGAAATTTTTGCCAGGTATGGGACTCCAAGAGAGATTGTATTAGACGGTGGATCACAGTTTACTTCCCATATGATAGAAAATCTAATGCAGAAATATGGGGTCAAGCATAGAGTTACAAGCCCCTATCATCCCCAAGCAAATGGATAGGTAGAAAGCACAAATAAGGTATTCGAAAATATCTTGACAAAGATAGTAGCAAGCCATCGCTAGGATTGGGCACAGAAACTCTCAGAAGCTCTCTAGGCATACAGAACGACATGGAGGAATACAAGACGATTTTCTCCATATGAATTAGTCTATGGAAAACCCCCCTTGTTTCTGGTGGAATTTGAGATTAGCACACTCAGAATAGCTCTGGAAGTAGGCATAGATTTGTTAGAAGCCCAGAAACACCGACTGGAACAGCTGAATGAGTTGGATGAAATTCGAGCAGTGGCTTTCCATAGAACTACTGTTGTTCAACAGTAGAGAATGAAATGGCACAATAAATTCATCAAAAACAAGGTGTTTCAGGTGGGAGACTAGGCGTTATTGTATGGCTCCAGATTTAAAGATTTCAAAGGCAAGCTCTGCACTCGCTAGATGGGCCCATATCAAGTGGACGCAGTGTTCGACAATGGAACGGTTAGACTAAGCACAATAGATGAAAACCATATTTCGTTCCTAGTAAACGGACACCGTCTTAAATTATATCACCATCCAGCCTCTAAAGATGCTTTTGCTAAAAATCTTTCTGCTTCATCTGATTTAATGGTCATTGGAAAACAAGACAACCTCACTCTATTCTAAAAAAAATAAATAATAATAATAATAATAGAAATATATATTGCTTTTTTATCTTTTGCGGGGACAACGAAGAAATATAGCGAGGAGAAAACATAACACCGACACTATCATTTTAATTGCTCTTACACCGTAGCTGTTGTTACTCCATAACTGTTGTTACACCGTAGCTGCCGTTACTCCATAACTGCTATTACACCATAGCTGTTCTTACTCCATAACTGATGTTACACCGTAGTTGCCGTTACTCCATAACTGTTGTTACACCGTAGCTGTCGTTACTCCATAACTGTTGTTACACCGTAGCTATTGTTACTCCACAACTCTTGTTACACTGTGACTGCTATTACTTTGCCTAGGTTGTTACTCCGTAACTGCCGTTACACCGTAGCTATTGTTACTCGATAATTGTTGTTACACCATAGCTGTTGTTACTCCATAACTGTTGTTACACCATAGCTGTTGTTACTCCGCAACTGTCATTACAATGTAGCTGCTGTTACTTTGTAACTACTATTACACCGTAGCTGTTGTTACTCCACATCTGTCGTTACATCGTAGCTACTGTTACTCCGAAACTGTTGTTACATCGTAGCTGCTGTTACTCTGTAACTACTATTACACCATAGCTGTTGTTACTCCGCAATTGCCGTTACATCGTAGCTGTTGTTACTCCACAACTGTTGTTACACCGTAGTTGTTATTACTCCGTAACTGCTATTACACTGTAGCTGCTGTTACTCTGCAACTGTCGTTACACTGTAGCTGTTGTTACTCCGCAACTGTCGTTACACCGTAGCTGCCGTTACTCCGCATCTGCCGTTACACCGTAAATATTGTTACTCCGTAACTGTCGTAACTGCTGTTACTTCGAAACTGCCGTTACTCACTGTTGCAATTACTCATTGTGCTCCCACACAAATTGCTGCTACTCATTGTTTTGCTACTTCAGAGCAACTGTTACTCACTGTTATAGTTACTCACTATGCTGCCACTCAAGTTGTTGCTACATGTTGCGCTGTCACTCCGTCAGGTAAGTCCGTATGTACGTCTCTGTCGTTTTATGGATTTAATTAAATATTCCAAAAAGGACAAATAAAACGTGCCGAGAAAAGCCGTCATTAAAGTTGGGGGGGGGGAACCGTCAAAAGAAGTGACGACATACCATGAAAAGCATTTAGTGCACATAATCCCACTCAACTGAATATGATGATGGCGGTATGCTGTAATCATATTTTTAAAGAAACTTTGGGATGCAGATTCATACCACCAAGTCATATAAGTCACATCCCCACGTGCCGCATTTAATTTTAAAAATACACCTCTATACCACCCTAACTTGCCATGATATCCAAATGTACCAGTATTGGATTCGCCATTACTCCCGAGTATACCAGTACTAGATTTTCCATTACTCCCATACGTACTAGTACTGATTGTCCCATTTTTCCCAAATCAGCCATGACATTATTTCAACTCCTAACGGTTTGGAGACCTGTCAACCAACTGTATTCGATGTGTTATGTCTACCTTTGCAACGATAGGTGGCTGATCAATTCGCCATGAACCTAAGAGCACAAGGGCGGTTCGAAGTAATCGGGAGGTATGGCAGGGCTTTCAGAATGCAGGATGGGATGTATATTTTGATAGGTTAAGGGGATTTTATGAAGAATTGACAGTGGAATTTGCACGGAACTTGGGGGAAGAACGCTCGTGGGTTCGTGAAGTGGTGATTCCTGTAATAGAAGAAATCGTTGCAGAAGTCACTGGGCTTCTGCAAGTTGGGGAACGATGGTTTGTAAGGAGAACTCCCCTTCCAGAATTCCCCGAGGCCTTCCTTCAAGATGGAGAGAGGATGGAAAAAAAGGGCAGGGGGTACGACAAGAATTCGCTACCATATCCGTGGGGAGAAGTAGCAAAATTTGTCATCAAACATATGACATGTGAGGTCAGATACTCCACAATTTTCAGATATCACCTCCGCATACTATCCCATCTACAATTTCCACAGGCAGAGGCTTTCTCCATGAATGTCCCCTACTTCCCGTTGAGGAGCCTTCATCTAATTGCGCATTTGGCTCAAGGGGCTCGACAAGTACTGGCGGTCATTATGCATCATGGGTTGGTGCGGTTGTTGATAATGAATGCCATTGGACAGATTTCGATTCCGGGGGAGGTGTTTCGGGACTCCACGGAGGAACATATAGTAGCTGCTATGGCCACCAGGGTAGAAGAATCTGAAGCCATGGAGGAGGATCCTGTTGAAGATGACTATGTCGATCAGGAGGAACCAGAGGAGATGGAGATGGAGACAAGGGAATTGGGGGATGAGGCAGCTCCCTAGGACCAAGTAGGAAGTATGGAGACAGTGGCAGACACAGGGGATGATACAAAAAGGCCTGCCAGTACCATAGATGAGGCTGTACCACAAGAACTAGCTTCACCCATGGAACTAGCAGAGCATGAGGACGCTACGACAGTCACGAGAGCAAACCCATAGTAGGTCAGCATGGGCGAAGAAGTTGACATGGTGGCTGAAGGAACTCCATAGGGATCCCCTGCCGCCATGGAGATAATGGAGGAGGACAATCCAGTTGGAGAGGAGGTATTGATCACTCCGGCCATGGAATTCAGAGAAGAGGAAGGTCAAAGGCAAGAAGGGCCCAGAGTTGAGGAAGCTGTAGGACCTGTCGAGGAAGCAGCAGAAGAGCCACGACACGAGGTTGAGACTGTACCACAAGAACCAGTGTCAACTTTGGGGCCAATTGTACAATATGCACCCCAGTCCCCTTTCTCCGCCTCAATTCCAAGAGGAGCGAGAGTGTCTCGTTCCCCTCAATTGGGAGAAAAAGAAGATGTTGTAATCTTGGTGGCTCTAAATTTGTTACAGAGGCCACAAATTTATAGATTGGAAGCCACTCCGGTGGCTAGTGCCCTGGAGTAGGAAAGGAGAAGAGAAAGTCTGGAAGCTGGAGAACCGGGAGGAATTCTAGCAGACACAGCAATGGGAGAATGTCTCGCCAGCACATTTCCAGTTGCAGTGCTTATGCATGAAGAGGGGATCGCTGTTGGCGAAGAGGAGGGACCAAGTGAAATGGTCCCAACGACTGAGCCAATGATACAACCATGTGAGGGGGCTATTGAGCACGAAGAGAAAGCAAGGAAGGAAAATCCCCCAGTCGACACAGCAGAAGATGTTTAGGGGGATTTGCCTCCGGTTGAGGAAATATTGGTTAAACAGGAGTAGATAGAGCTGTGCGAACAGTGAAGGCTTTCGATGAAACAAAAGTACTAGCTATAGTTCAAGGAAACGATGCGACTCAAAATGGAAGTGAGGAAGTTGAGAAAGAAGGTGAATAAAATGCAGAAACAATTAAGGAAGGAAAAACGGCAAGCCAGAAAGGCCAAAACTATCTGGGTTGACGTAGAAATCCAAATAGACTAGATAGTCATGACCTTTGCCGATACTCAGACGGACCCGATCGACCAATTATTTGAAGATCAGGAGTATGCCCTAATAGCTGAAATTCAGTCCTGGAAGTCTACTACGACTCAATATAAAAAAAAAATCAAACGGACTAAGGAAAGGGCCCCCACAACAATTTTCGCATATGTGGAGTGTATGGATGTAATGAGGCTACGACAGGCAAAACAACAACTGAAGATAGAACAACTGGAGAAGAAAGCGGCAAAGCTGAAGGCCAACAAGGAACATATGTTCTAGCTGGTGCAAGAGGTTATGGCATGTTGTCCCCCTACTTCTTGTTATTTCTTATTTTTGCATGAAAGTTTCCTTTTATTTTGCATGGAAAGTATTAAGAATGAGGTCAGCTATGAGATGGAAGATAGTGTGCAATTCCTCTAGATTTTGAGGAGTCAAGATGTACCCACACAACATCTGATGTGTGAATTGTACTTGCATGGGTACTTACTGCGGCTGGACAGAGAATTCAACTCAGTCTCGTATGTGGGGGACATTCATTTGAGTGCCCTCACCTCTTATGCTTTTAACCAGATTCATTAGCAGAAGGCTAGTAACACTTTTGAATCCAATCAAGTTAACAAGCCATTTATAGTAAGAGGGGAGCTTGAGAGGGTAGACACAATGTTCAATAAGCATAGGACCTTTCTAAGGATTGGAGAAAACAGAGATAGAATGGTGAGGACACAAAAATGTTGTCTTGATCTTTGTGTCAATCAACTCACCACATTTCAGAAAGAGGCCCTTAGTTACTGTCAAAGGAGATGGATGATGTCGCTAACAACCGTCCGAGAAAGAGAAACTTTTGGGGCACCAAATTTTGCACGTGTACTTAAGAGGGTGCCCAGGCATGTGGAATGTGTCCAGACATGTGGGATGGGGCTCCAGTTCTAGTTCCCTATTCTCTGGTTGCCTGCTGATGAATATACTCCAACCTATGACGTCTCGACAGATTGGTGGAAGGAAGTTGTCCTCTCGGACGGATTTAAAGTTCCAAGGACAGAAATGGCCACGGAATATCATCTTGCCCAGCTTCATATAACATACAGTCTATGGAACCTAGATTTGCGAAAGCGGAGGACTGCATGGGGACATGCAGTAGGCTGGTTCGGGGGAGATGTTGGGTACCAAATCGGGCCATCTTTCTTCCTATTTCCATTACCCTTTTTGACATATTTTCACTCATTTACCCATGCTGTTATGTTAGATTTACAAGGTAAATTCCCCACTTTACTGTCCTATTGGTATATTTTAATTAATGAAGTAAACCGCATGGAGTCTATCTATTTGCGGCACTAAACTATGTGTTTGACTGCAACATGAGAACAGGAACCCTCAACTCGGCGTATTGCAACAGATCTGGTAACGACGATCAGTAGGAGGTCACACAGCTCGGAGAATAGATGCCTTGAACTATTCTTGGGCCGTCCTGCTATCCCAGGCATCTGATGCTGATACCATTCCAACCAATGTATATCCTTGTATCTGCAGTAGCTATGTTTTTGGGAGAACTGTTAATCTCCCTGGCTGTGTATAAAATGCAGGTTGATCCTGTGAATGGGGGTTCACCCATCAGCATTGTAAACCTCTGTTACCGATTAATAAAAGATCATCCATTTTGCTGTTCTAATTATTTTCGTGGCTAACGGAGCCTTGATCAGAGAGCTGGGCCCGCTCTTCTGATTAGATGTTGCGTCTTTGTGTGTGTGTGATTCATTAGTTTGTGTTGTTGTTACATAACTTTACTATTTATGATTATTTCTACAGTTCTGTAATTGATTAATCTTGCATTTATGTTTTGAATTTTAAACCATGAACCCTTGGTTGGGAAAGATCAAGCGTCTACCCTTGCATATACCCTGCGCATTGCCTTGAAAGGATATGCACCCAAATTGATAAGATTAATGTCAGAATTAGGTAGATAATCACCCCTACTTGGCCACCGACATCGATGTAAGTTATGCCTAGTCTCCACAAGTTATTGTTACAAATATTATGTAATCCACATTGTTATTAGCCCCATTCTGGTTTTTTTCCCAGTTACTGGCCTCAATTTTATTTGTCTATCAACAAGTTTTTTCGTTTTTGCAAAATTATTAGGGTTCATGCATTTCTGTATAGATATCAAAAATTTCATCTGTCTTAAATATCCTGTGTTCGAACCATCTATATCCCACCATTTTTCGTTTTGGTTATCAGGTATTTGTATTATTTCCCGTCCATGCCTTGGATTCAGTTTCAGGATAGGGAAGTTATGGTATAAATGCAAAGGATGTTATTGTTGTTGCATAGTGTTTAAAAAAAAACAGGAACGTTATGACTGCTACATAGTTTTCCAGTACTCCTTTCTTAATCTATAATCCCTTTACATGGCAATTTGTATGTAGTCTTAGACCATACTATTTCCAAAATTGAAGTTTAAAAGAGTGTCTTGAATAAATCCTGTATTATTTCCGTCTTCAGCATCCTTTCCCTTATACTATATCATCTCTGGTTCTATTTTTCGCTCTGCATGGTTTTTTTGGTTTTTCTGGTGACCAGAAATACTTCTCAGATGAATGTTTTCTCTTCATTCTAGGCGGGTGGATGAGCGCATGTTGGATGACACTGGCCACATGGTCAGCTCTCGTCATTGTCCCATTTCCCCACTTTGTCACTGCCTAAAGTCTATAACCCACATCACCCTTTTCATATCCCCATACTATTCTCTGACATCACACATTCCTCATCAGGAAGGTTGCAGTGTGAAAGTACACTTGCTTACACATCCGATTTCGGTCTCGTACTATGACGGTCGTATTTTATTTCTGTGTCAAGAAAGATCTTTTGGAAATTTAAAAGTTTCATTCACACATTCCCCTCGTGGAACGGGGTTGCATCCTTTCCAATATTATTCTTTGTCAGTATAATCTACCCACACATTTACCTTTCACTCGGATCTAATTCATTACACTTAGGTCAGTCGATGCCTTTTCTCCCGATATCCATTCTGACAGACCTCGTGACTCCCACCCTGGACACGCACATATCTGGGACCACGATGGAAATTGAGTCCGACGTGTCTGCCTCATCTGCTCTGGTCCGCGCAACTATTGAAACGGAAATGCTCCATGCTGGGTCACGCCACCCGGATGCATGGCAATCCACATTAGGTGAATTTAATATATCCTCTCCAACCCTTCCGACACAATCAACTCAGGGTGACAAGCATGCGCTCCGATGTCAAAAACATAGAAATTGTCCCATAAAAACCATCCCACCTCCCCCTATTATCAATCTTGACAGTGCCACCCTTGTAGACCGAATTATCAGCTTGCAGAAACTCGCATTAGTTGGCCGCTGGTATTTCCCGAATATGGAGGATTATGAAATGAGGAATTATCTAGGAACGAAGTGGAAATCATTGCTAGGATACATCCCCACGATCGTTAGGCTCATGAAAAATTGGTACAACTTTTATTTCCTCAATATGGAGGATCTTGAGACTATCAAGTATATTCCCTGGGTTCATGGCAAGAATTTCCTCGCCCTACATAACTAGTACATTGGCTATAATCCCCTGCATAATACCCCCACTAATAAGCTCATATGGGTCAAATTACCTAGTCTGCCAATTGAATTATGGACAAAGGATGCATTAACTGATATCAGAAACGCCATTGGCAAATTTGTCTATGTGGACCCGAAATGTCTTGGTGAAAAAGACAAGAGAGTTGCCTGGATCTTAATTGAAAAGGAATACTATGGCAGTTTTCCTGATCACATTAATCTCTATTGGGGGGACATCAATCTCCATAAGAGGCTGGACTTTTTGGGGGTGCCTTTTCACTGCTCAACCTGCCATTAGAACATGACATCTACAAGACCAGTGCCTGTTCCGTCTGGGCGGTCGCCTACAGGGATGTAAACTCCTAAACAAATCAAAGATGGCATACTCCACGAATGAACAGACCGGAAATATCAATCAAAGGATGGCGTCATATCAGGAAGTGACACATCCAGGTAATTCTCACTGTACTTTGCCCCATTTTACTCCTTTTGTAGGATCTAGGGGTATCTCTCCTATACCTGTTCCATCTTTTCCTTACAGCTCTTGAAATCCTGCATCACCATTCTTGGGTTGTCCAGCTCATCCTAGGTCCCCCCCCCCCCCCCCCCACCTGAACCTATCCCATGCCGGGAAATTCCTGCCCCTTTACCTCTCTCTTACCCTTTCAACAATATCCCGTCATCAGCACACATCACCTATGTATCCTCACCTACACTTTCCACTACTATGGCCTCTTGTAAAATAAAAGGCAAAGAACCTTGCCTTTCTGTTACCCCTCCAAACTCTCCCGCTTCAACTTCTCCTAACTCGGTGGGAAGCGACTTGGATTTTCTCTTTAAAAAAAAGACTCTCGACCTGCATACCCTCACCATTCATAAACCTTGTACACCTGGCTCCCCTTACATCAGCCCAACTTTGGCTAGTAATATAACTGTCAGGCGGAAGCAGAATAGGGATAACAGGCATTTTTGTGGAAGGAAATCCAGTATTTCTCACACCACATCGATGAATCGGTTCCTCATTAACATCCCTATTACAGATTTTTCTTCTCATGGGACTCTTAGAGCAAGGTAGCCCATTTGATCCTTCTCCATGACTCGCATTATGTCTATTAATATCAAGGGGCTGGGAGTGGACCCAAAATTCATAGCTCTCAAAGACTTGTTCCTTTCCTTATATCCTAATCTCATTCTCATTCAGGAAACGATGCATAAGCGTACTGAAACTGTCTCATATTTTCAAAAAATCTTTCCGAGCTGGCATATCACAGTAACTAACTCCATTGGCCTATCTGGGGGTCTGGTTGCTTTATGGGTTCCATCTTGGGTCTCGGTCAAGGCTTTCAAATGTTTTGTTGGCATTTTTCTTGAAGCCAGTTTTCACAGTGCTCTCGGTTTCATCCACATTCTTAATGTATATGCCTCTTACAAGGACCGTCTTGTCTTCTGGAATTGGTTTCTCTTCTTTGAGATAATGGAACTAAACTCCTTAATGATTGTGGGAGATTTAAACTGTACTTTAAGCAGTGATGAAGTATGGGGTTGCGGTAGGAAAGTGGATCCTCTGGCCGACATTCTACAAGAAGCTCTGCTCATTTATAATTTTGTAGACATATGTCCTACAAAAATAGCCTCCATGTGGGATAATGGAAGATCTGGTTCTACTTATCTGGCCAAACGACTGGATCATTTCTTAGTTCATGAAAATTTGTTGGATCGTCTGGGTCTTTTAGGTACGGAAATCATTAACAACTTCACTTCAGATCATAGGTCCATCTCACTACAATGGAGGAACACTAGAATCCGAAAGGGCTTTCCTTTCAAATTCAATAGAACTTGGCTGGATGACCCATAGTTCAATAAACTTGTTCAGGAAAGCTGGGAATGTCACACTTCTCTCACAAGCACCTCCCCTTCATAGCATCTCCTTGACAATGTAGTTTCCCTTCGAAAAGTAGTAAAGCCCTGGCAAATTCAGAAGCAAAAATCAATTAGAAAAGCCCTAGAGGACATTCAGATGGAACTGGATAGGATTACCTCAAGGATGACAACTCAATGTCTTCCCTTAAAGTTTCGTCTCCGCATAAAAGAACTGGAATTTAGGAAAAACAAATTACTATCTATTGAAGAAGCCACATGGAGATTAAAAAGCAGAGCTATATGGCTAAAAGAAGGAGATCTTAATACAAAATTATTTCATCGATATGCAAACCATTGGCAGAACTTTAATGTTTGGTTGTGTTATATTCTTTCCACGTAGTTAACAGGGGGTTTGAAGGGCACCCGTAACCCCAGTTTTATGGGGTTCGGGGTAGCGCCCCGGAAAATGTTGGTTTTGGACCCTATGTTAGGTTGGGCGGACCCACCTATGGTTTTGTGCACGATTTTTGCACATGTTTTTTGGACGCAATGGTTTTCGGTCCATGGTATTGGACGCGATGGTTTTCTGTCCATGGCATTGGATGCTTCGGCATGTATAAATATGTATTGTAACATTGAAAGAAACATAATGAAAAATCAAGCTGGTAGCCCTGGTTTTGGGATCCAGGGGAAAATCTTTGTGTATATGTGTTTTATGTGTTATGATCTCACATTGTTAACTTTCTGTGTTTTAGAATTCGTATGCAAGTAATTTCTGTACAGGGTTAAACCTACATTTGGTATCAGAGCTGTTTTTGGCTTCAAGGGGACGCCTTTGTTGCTGAGGGGTTTCGCTCAGGCCTATGATAGACCCTGTTTAGTAGGAAATCTATAAGATCGATTATGGTGGTGAAAGAAGATGGTGAGTGGTGGAAAGATAAAGATCGAGAAATTTAATGGTCAAAGTTTTGAGTTGTGCAAACTCAAGATGGAGGATCTATTGGTGGATAAAGATCACTGGATTGCGGTAGATCCAGGTACTAAACTAATAGGAGTGAATGATGAAGAATGGAAGAAGTTGGATCGGAAGGCAAAGAGCACAATATGATTATGTTTCACAGATTCAGTATTGCTGAATGTATCAGCGGAAGCGATGGAAAAGGCTTTGTGGGACAAGTTAGGGACTTTGTACCAATCTAAGTCTCTAGTGAGTAAACTGTTCCTACGAAAAAAACTGTATAACCTGAGGATGAAAGATGGAGACTCAGTGACAGAGCATCTAAATGTGTTTAATACCGTGGCAAGTCAGTTACCATCTGTTGATATTAAAATTTTAGATGAAGATAAGTGCATCAGTTTGTTGTGTTCTCTACCAGATTCGTGGGATAGTCTGGTTATTTCAATAGGTAGCAATGCAACTGCCTTGCATTTTGATGGAAATAGTCTCATCCTTGCTGATGAAGGATGGACGAAAATATGGAGAGCCATTAATGGTGATGCCTTGTCTATACGAGGACAGTCCCAGAATAGAAACAAAAATATAATTTCATCGAGTGGGAGATCTAAATCTCAAGAAAACCTGTAAAGGTGGTATGCTGGAATGTGGAAAGGAAGGCACTTGTAAAGGGACTGTAAATCTAAAGCTCCTGATAAAGGAAAGGGATTTGATGATGCTCCTTCTATAGAGGTGAAAACCACCTCAGATGAAGGTGGGGATGTGTACTTGGCTTCTTCAAGTACACATGTAGATCATGAGGCATGATTGATTGACTCAGGTGCATCCTTTCACTTCACTCCACATAGAGAGTGGTTCTGCGAGTATAAGAATTATGATGGTGGTGATGTCTTCTTGGGGGATGATAGGAAGGCTAGAATCATTGGTCATGGAAAAGTAAAGTCGAAGTTGCAAGGTGGAAGGGTTAGAACACTTCCGGGTGTTCTAGATATTCTTGCATTGGCCAGGAATCTGATTTTTGTAAGCAAGCTGGATGATGCAGGTGTAAAAACAGTGTTCGAGAAGGATACCTGCAAGATGATTCGGGGAGCACTGGTATTGATGCAGGGAGTTCAGACTGGAACTCTGTACAAGATGCAAATTACCATTGTTGTTGATGGGTGCAATAGTTCTGTGGTTCTTGAAAATGGAGCAGAAAATCTAGTCGTCTTTGGAGAGAAGACCATTCTATGCAATCAAAGGCTTGGACATATTGGAGAAAAGGACCTTCGAATACTTCATGGTAAAGGTATGGTAGAAGGTATGAGTAATAGCTCTCTGGATTTTGATTTCTATGAAAATTGTGTATATGGGAGGCAGAATCGGGTGAGTTTCCCCTCTGGTAGTAAGAGGGCGAAATAGATATTAGAACTTGTGCATAGTGATGTGTTTGGACCTGTGAAGGTTCCATCTAAGTCTATGTACTATGTATCATTTATATATGACTTCTCAAGGAATACATGGATATATTTCCTTAAGAAGAAATCTGAAGTCTTTGACAGGTTTAAAGAATTCAAGGCTCTGGTGGAAAACCAGACAGAGAAGAAGATAAAGGTGCTAAGGACAGATAATGGTGGAGAGTTTTGCAGTATGGAATTTGAAGAATTATGTAAGAAGTGTGGTATAGCATGGCAAAAGACTACTCCATATACACTTTAGCAAAATGGAGTTACAGAAAGAATGAATAAGACGTTGATGGAAAGGGAAAGAAGCATGCTTAGTGGTGCCAGGTTAGGATAGGAATTTTGGGTAGAGGCGGTGGATACTGCATGTTACCTGGTCAACAGGTCACCTTCATCAGCCTTGGAGGATAAGACTCCACAAGAGGTATGGACTGGTAAGAAACCCTCTCTTTCACATTTGAGGGTATTTGGATGTGATGCATATGTACATGTTATAAAGGAGAAACGAACCAAGTTGGATAGTAAATATGAAAAGTGCATCTTTATTGGGTATAAGGATGGTTTGAAGGGTTATAAGCTTTGGAACCCAATAACAAGGAAGGTTGTATACAACCAAGATGTGGTGTTCAGAGAGGTGAAAGATGTTATTAAACATGAAGTCCAACCAAAGGAACCTAAGAAGATAGAGTTTGAACTAAAGGAGGAAGAATAAGACTTTGTAGCAGAGGAGGAATCAGAAGATGAAGATCCAAAAACTCCGGCTGTGAGAAGATCAGCTCGAGAAAGAAGGCAACCAGAAAGGTATAGTCCATCTGCTTTCTGTTCAAACTTTGCTTTGTCTGTTACTGATGATGATCCCAGAACTGTGAAGGAAGCAGTGGATCCAGAGGATGGAAAACTCTGGAAAGAGGCCATGGTTGATGAAATGGCATCTTTGCACAAAAATGAGGCTTGGGATCTGGTGGAGTTGCCGGCTGGAAGGAAACCCATTGGCAGCAAATGGGTGGTCCAGAAGAAGACAAATGCAGAAGGGAAGGTGGAGAAATACAAAGCCGGTTGGTAGCAAAAGGATATTCCCAAGTGCCGGGAATTGATTTTGGTGATATTTTTTCCCCTGTTGCCAAGGTAACTTCTATTCGATTACTTTTATCTGTTGCATCTACTTTTGATTTTGAGGTAGAATAGATGGATGTGAAGACAACGTTTCTTCACGGGGATCTAGAAGAGGAGATCTACATGAAACAACTTGAAGGCTTTGCGGTGAAGGGTAAGAAAGAACTAGCATGCAAGTTAAAGAAGTCTATGTATGGGTTAAAAGAGTCACCAAGGATGTGCTATCAAAAATTTGATACATTTATACGGGGACTTGGCTTCACTAGAAGCAAACTAGATCATTATGTGTATTTTAAATTAATTGGTGATTATGTTATTTATCTGGTCTTGTATGTGGATGATATGTTGCTGGTTGGAAATGACAAAGAAATTATCCAGGATTTGAAGACCCAATTGTCCTCCAAATTCGACATGAAAGATCTCGGTGCTGCAAACTATATTTTGGGCATGGAAATTAAAAGAGATCGGGCAAAGAAGAAGCTTTGGTTAAACTAGAGGAAGTACGTCGAGACAATACTGCAGAGGTTTAATATGCAGGATAGTAAACCGATGAAGGTTACTATTCCTGTAGCTGTGAGGTTATCTGTTGAACAGTGTCCCAAGACACAAGAAGAGGAAGAGGACATGTCCCGTGTTCCATTTGCAAGTGCAGTCGGTAGCTTGATGTATGCAATGGTCTGTACTAGACCGTATATTGTACATGCAGTGGGTGTATTGAGCAGGTTTATGTCAAAACTAGGGAAGGAGCATTGGACAGCAGTGAAGCGGGTTTTCAAGTATTTGCGTGGCACTAGTGATTATGGTTTGTGCTACCAAGGA
>APFE030730231.1:0-11338 GCA_000404065.3 Pinus taeda
GTTAATGTGAATTGCACATTAAAACCCCCCACCCCCACCCTGACTTGTGAGGGTGGGGGACATCCCACCCCCACCCTCACATGTGAGGGTGGAGGTGGGGGGTTTTAATGTGCACATGTGAAGGTGGGGGTCGGGGGTGTTAATGTGCAAATAGTTAAGGAAGTAATTCCTTTGGTTTTCTTATCAACTAAGGCATATATTGCAAACTCAAATCATAGAAACAAAGATGTAGTGAAAAGAGTAATGAAACAATACCCATTGACTCATATTGAATTAAAATATGAGATAACAATACTATTTAAATAAAGGAGAGAATAATATTCAAAATATGGAACAAATACAAATGTTCATACAATGTTGCAGTGAGTATGCATCTATCCCTATGAAACTGTAATGATTAATTAAAGGGAAGCCTATAGTGACTCATATTGAGTTTTTTAAATACGACATGCATATTATAATTATTTAGAAAGAAAGAAAATGTACATATTAAAGTGGGACTCTATGAGTGATTTATATATCAAAAAATAAGTCTCAGAGTACAATGTATAAGGTTTTCCTCCATAACTTTGAAGCACCCGTTGAATAAACCTAGAAAGAAAAAGATAGGCACATAACACAAATTTATATTGATAAAGGACTAATAAACTAAGAATGTGTAATAACCAAATCTTTCTAGCTCACTTTTAATCAATATCTACATTACAAGGAATAACAATAACCCCTATCAATCACTAGCTACAAAAAAAAACCAGTGGGAGGGCTTGAGTTTAGAGTGAATTGTAAGTAAGCTTCAGCCGTGATGCAACAAATTTAGTTGGACTGTGATAGCAAAGAAGGATTGACCTGAAAATTTAATATGGATGGCATCACCCTTCCTAAGGATTTTTACACCATGCAGAATAGGAAATCAAAACAAAAAGGAAATAAAAGCTTAAGGACAATATTTATCTATACATGTATATGACTACATTCAATTGTATAGAGAGGAAAGAACCCTATATACGCCCTCTCACCATCTTTTCCTTGTAAAGTCACAAATAAGTATTGTGTGTTAATATCAGTTGGAAATGCCAAAAATGAGAAGAAAAACCAAGGAATGGAAAGAAAAAAAAACAGAACCAAGAAAAACCTAGAATTGTAAACTCTACCACGATGATGGGCGAGAACAACACATCAAAAATCTTAACACTAGGTATCTGCCTAAGCAAGGATTCAAATTTCCCTTTAGTGTTTGAGGATATTGTTTCGAAGGTTTTGCACGCCCAAGTACTTTTGCAAAGACGAGAGTTCTCCAAATGGTGGTATTTCCAGAAGGAAATACAAGCTCGGTTTCAAGTGAAATAATCAGAAAAGAGAAAAATTGATGCATAATGTGAACCATAACTTAATTCAAAATTTTAGAATGAAAATGTAATTCACAATACCAAAAAGAATGGTAGGTGTGGAAGAACCAAGGCATTGCATTTCTCTGTATGGATAATTGACATTTTAAGAATCTAGAGAAAATTACTTGAGAATCTGGACAAAATTACTTGAGAACATATAATTTGCGTGTGAAATGAGTAGGTGGACCCTTTGCAGAGTGGTACTTTTAAAGGAACCCAAAGGATGTCTCGCTACAAGCTTCTTCTCTTTTAACATCACCCATTGTTAGCTAAGACATTGTCTACGGAGAAATTTGGTATATCATAATGTGTAATGCTAAAATTTTGAGGAATGTTGTGAGAACATGTTTAGATTTCAACACAAATTTATATCTCCCAGCAACTCTATGGAATTAATGATATTTTTTTAGGTGATTTTGGAACGCATGGATATCCATACACAATTATAAAATTATATGAAATTAATAACATAATATTTCTCCCTTATTTCGAAGTCTACCTCGAAATTTCTGTCTGATTTGACTGAAACTTGAAACAGTAAGAAATGAAATATGTAACTGACAAAAATCCGTACAAGATGAGCATACACTCAAAACCCCCCTTTTATCCTCTTTGCATTTGGTCTTCATAATGGTTGGCCTCAGCTAAAATATCCAGTGGAACTTTCTTAGGCAAGATATTGAAAACATAGTTTTGCATATCGTTTCCCAAATTGCTATAGAATAGCTCGTCTTTCTCTCACAGAGGATTTCCTCTTTGGGAAAATGTCCGTCGGTATCTGGCACTGCTGGAGCTCATGACCATTTGTTTCAGGAACAAAAGAGATGACACCGCTGGCCTAACATGGCCCCAAGCCACCTCAAGTGTTAATCAATAACTTAGCTTTCAAGATGGTTAAAATAAATTTTATAGATAGGTATATTTTTCCTGTTATTTGCAAAAATAAATAAAAATTAAGTACATAAACTTGCTCTGAAATGGACCATGGGACTTATAAAAACCGAACCACAAAGATGTTGACCGCAACCTCAGAAATAATTAAACTAAATTCAAATTAAATGACTTATTACCAAGCTCAAAGCACAGTTTTTCTAACATTAAGTTTTGTAACTCTTTTATGAAAATACCCAAATGAATGTATCTGTATTTCCCCTTTTCTTAGCTCTTGTATATATATATTATATGTTTTGTAATTGATTTCTAGAATACCCAAACCAATGTATGTTGCTTTCTGCATGGTAACTTTTTTCTGAAATATTTGAACCAATGTATCTACCTTCCCCTTTTCTCAGTACTAATATATATACATATATATAAAACTGTTGTAACTAATTTCTGAAATATCCAAACGAAATTCAGTACATAGGCTTGCTCTGAAATGGATGATGGGACTTATAAAAACAAAACCAACAAACACAATTGTTAAACTACTACCTCAGAAACCATTAAACTAAATTGAAATTAAATCACCTATTACCAATTTCAAAGCACAATTTTAGTCTCATTACATTTTGTAACTCTTTTATGCAATACCCAAACCAATGTATCTATGTTTCCCCTTTTCTCAGCACACACACACACACACACACACACACACACATATATTTATCGCCGAATAAAATACACCTTTATCGACAAAAATTAATAATATTATATTGATGCTCACAATCGTGTTTTAAATTTAGATTAACATGTTTATTTTATTTGAGCCAAGATATAGATTTTATATAGAATATAATGGTAGATTTTTATAATAATATGGATTTTAATTATATATATAATATATATATAATAATTAGTTTGCTAAAATAATTTGAATAAATGTGATTGACACTATTGTTAATACACTGCTAAATATTAAGTAGTTTATTCAATTCTCCATATTATTATTTATGTATATTGTTTTATCATGACCATAATATAAGGTCACTAATTTCAAACCTTAAAAAACAAATTGTTAAAACAAGATAATAATATATTTGAACAATATTTTCTCACATTAAACTAGGTTGAATTAATTTTATATGTATATAGAATTAGTTATAAAATGAGGGAATTTAGGGATGTATATCAAATTTACACAGGGAATTTGAGAGACATATTAATAAAAAAATATCTAGCTATGAGATCTATACATAGAATATTTTAATATTTTTGTGATGTAAAATATCTCCGAAGGTCTCTCTTTCATATGTTGATTGGGTATCCAACTCATGACGTTAGATCCATGCAAGTGACATGATATGCTTTGATGTAAAGGATTTGATGCTCAGTAAGGATATTTCCTACTTATGAACATCAAAATGAAAGGTTTCTCTTAAAGAAACTAAGTTCTACTTCATCAAAGGTTTGATGGCCAAATAGTGAGAGCAAAATTTTGAGTTGAGGAAAGGTTAAATAGATTAGGTTATTCAGTTATTGGTTATGTACCTCCAATTTAAAAATAAAAAAATTTACATAACTATAACATACATGACTAATAGTTATTTTTAGAAGACTATGAGAGGCTATGTATTGAACTCATCATCACTATCAAAATTTTAGAAATACTCAAGTTTGACCTCTAGAGAGTCTTTAGAAGTACATATTTTAGGTCATTATTTTAATATCTCATCTAAAAAATATTTGGCATGAGTTTTACAATTTAATTTTTCTATGCCCATGTCTTTGGAAAAAAAAAAAATTGTTGTGCTCCCAATTTTATTGATTTTGCAATACTTAATTCTCATAACTTAACATTATTTCCTTACAAGCTAAAATAATATGAAGGGCCAAACCTCTTATCACAGACTTAGTGGTTGGCTCCACTTCTTAGTAGTAGTAATATTAATGTATAAGACCTTCGAGCACTCATGCAGGTCCCTCTTTGGGATTCAAGGCATGAGCCTCATGGTCGTCAGAATATTGATTACTAATAGAATTGATACAACATATATATATTGAAATCATATTTTATTATAATATACAAATGCCAAGACTATGTAAATATTTTTTTTTCATTTGTAATTCAAAACTCCAGTTTTGTCCCAAAAAAAATAGCTTTAATAGAATTTGAGTAATTCTCAATATTTTAATATATTAAGGAAAGAATTAAGATATTTTTCTCCCACACCCATAATGGTCGTTGATGATAATTTCAGAATTAATTAAAGTTGATCCAATCAGAGCCTTACATATTGTATATTTTTATTGTATTAATATTTTCATATCTAATAGAGAAATATTCGTCTCCTTATAAGCCAACTATATGTAAAATTCAAAGATTTCTAATGTATCATCTAAAGGGTTGAAAATGCCTTCTTTTGCAAGGATTTTTAGTGTTAACAAAATTGTTGCATTATATGATATACTCATATAAAAAATAAATTGTTGTCTTCTCTCATATATTTATATAGAACATTTTTTAACTTTGGTCGTATGATATGGTGGCATGGTATATATGTTTTAAATTTTCAAAATGTTAGATTGAATGTATCATGGGATTCTAATATGAAGGAATAATTGAATTATAACTAGTATAGATCTATCATAACCATGTATCTAGCAAGAGCTTAGAGGGATCAAATGCACTCATATGAAAACCATTTTTATATGCAATACTTAAAAGAAAATTGCACCTCTAAAGGTTGCATCCCTCTAGTAACATGATAGATTATGGTTAAGATGTATATCTTTCTCCAATTTTACCTTAATAAAAGTGTCAAAATGTAAAATAATGATGTACTTGAAATGATATAAAAACAAGAATATAATTTTTTGCTTAGTTTATATAATATATACACATTTTATTATGATTATTATTATTGTATTATTATTTAAAATCATAGATAATATGAGAATTGTTGACATTGAAATAATCTAATAACATGAGCATTGAGATATTTGATTTATGGATTATATTGTCCACATTAAATATTTTTTTTTATTAATATTATTTTCAAATATATGAATCAATAATACTTTCAATTACTTCTTCTCTTTTCACATTTAAATATTTAATTTCGGTCCATATATATATATAAAATATATATATATATATATATATAATATATCTATATATATATATATATAATAAGATATAGTTATTCTATATATATATAGATATATATATCTATATAATATATAATATATATATATGTTTTTTTAAAGTTGATATAAAAAATATTTAACATAAATATTAAAATGATATATTAATATATCCATTTTAAATATCAAATTATAAATAATTACAAAGCATAGTTAGAGTGAAATTATGATTTATAATAATTTTAAGTAAAACTAATGAAATATGTATGTATTTTTTATATTTTTAACATAGCCTGTATTATTTTCTTCAAGTATTCTTTTGTTTTTATTTCAAAAGGGACACTTCTTAATTGTACATTGAGCATGGAAAAAATTACATATCACCCTTACAGTCGATTATAGAAGGAGCCTGTGACCTCAAACATGTCACATCGATAAATCATATCTCTTTATTATGTTTGTAAAGTATAGTTCTTAGAAATAATTATTAGGAAAGATAATAGAGCCTGTGACTTCAAGAGTTCATACTGAAGGAAGTTCCCAATTAAAAGAAATGACATATGAGGTATTTGGAATAATTCATAAATGTGTTGATGTAATACCATCAGCCCCACCTTGAATAGAATTTTATTCTCACGAACTTCAAGAAGGATCATTGTGTGAGCCTAAGGAAATGAACATGACCTTTTTCTTTGTATATGAAATTGGATTAAATCGTAAACCTCTAGAAGCCCCAATGTGGAAAGAGGATTATATTCCTCATCTCTCTTAGGGTTTTATTTGGTTATTTTTAAAAGGAGCCTTGTGCATAGTGTTAGCGTAAAAACTAGACAATGAAATATCGTGTTGCGATAAGTGCCCAATATAATGGTACCTTGGCTATGAGAGGCCATACCATGTACTTTCATTTTATTTCAAATGAAAATTTTATATGCTTTATTTCGCATCCACTTTTTTTATGCCTTTAGTTTTTACCTAACCATTATATTAGTGGCTCATGAGAATAGTCTTGTTTGGATATCCATGTTCATGACCATGTGCTAGGCTTATGAATTAATTTCATTTGTTGGGGTAATATGAAACCACCAAGGAAAGAAGGATTGGGTCTTCCTATGAGAGCCATACACAAATGACTAAGGTTTGTTAGAGGTAGTCATAAAAGCAAAGGAGTCAAGGTCTACATGGTGAGGCATAATTCAATGTAGAAGGTAGGAAGGAGTAGACCTTCCCAATGCCTAACTGGGGTAGGACACATTATCTTGGTCGGCTAGTGGACTCGTCAGTTATTCGTATGGATATGGAAAAAGGATGAACCCTACCAACGCTAAGTCTCTTCATATGACATCATGAAATTAAGGAGCATACCAATAAAGAAAGATTTTGGGGTTTGAGTGGTGAGAGTTCGTTGTTGCGCAATTTTAGGTCCCTATATTACTAGTGTAAGCTGTTATTGTTGTTAGTGCAAGCCCCTTATTGTATTATTGTGCCCATATAATCCACATGTTTTTATTATCAGACGCCATATAAACCCACTATTTTTATTATTGTGCCGCTACAATATTATTGTTATGTAGCCTCTCATTATATTGGGACCGCTTTGACTCCTATATATAGAAAGGAGGCCATGTCATTTGTATCATCCAATAATTGTTCATTTGTGTAATCTAAAGGAGGTTTCCCCATTGAAGAGTTTGATTTCTAAGTCAATGACCTATCTTTTCTATATTTTGGTGACTTGGTTTCGTAACATTTGGTATGAGAGCTTTGGATTCTAGGGTTTTACTACTTCAAAATAGGTGATCATGGAATTTTTGCTATAATTTTTTTTCTCAGAAGTTAAAATAAAACCCATGTGAGCCAAAATCTTGGTGATCCACGAGTCCAAACTTTAGATCTTGTCTCACTATATTTTTCGGAAACATGATCTGAGGAAGATAGTGTTTTTGCAAGCTCAAGAATTCAATCTCGAATAGGTCATTGTGGAATTTTCGTTATATTTTTTTTCTATGAAGGTTCATACTAGGAAACTAAAACCCATTTGATCTGAAATCATGGTCAATCTAGAGCTTGAATTTTAGATCTTGTTGCACTCTATTTTCGGAGATTCGGTCCAAGAATTTAGGGTTTTTGTAGACTCCTCAATTACATTCCAAACAGGTGACCTTCGGAAAATAATCATAACTTTCTCGCTGAGCATCACATTGAAATTTAGTCATAAGTTATAGAAAGAGGATGGACTATACTTTGTTGTGTATTTGTTTTGAGATGTGAAGGTTGAAATAGTGACATGTGGCAGGTCATACAAGTTCTCTCCTCAACCCATTTATCATGACATCATCATAGGAGATTTGGTAGAACTCTTTATTGAAGAATTCAATATTGATGAGACTAGTGTCATTGGAAAGAGGATTCATAGGGCTACCACAGGTCGCAATTTCAGACCATGGAGATCCGAAATTTTAGAGATATAACATATTCAAGATCAAGGTCCTAAAAGAATGAAACATAATGACTTGAATCAAGAAAATAACAACACCAAGTAAGAAAAATTAGATGGATGATTTGAAGAATGTGATTGAAGCTAAGATAAATAGTTTTATATATGCCATGGAAGCAGGCTTGAAGAAAGGCATGGAATATTTGAAGAAATACATGGAAGGTTTGAAGGAAGCCAGGACAAAGATGCTACAAGAAGGTACTTTGCTATGTATTTATTTTAGATCTGAAGGTCAAAACAATGACACATTCCATGTCGTACAAGTTCTCTCCTCAACCCATTTATAATGAGGTCATCGTAGGAGATTTAACATAACTCTTTATTGAAGAATCAAATATTGATGAGACTAGTTGCATTGGAAAGAGGATTCAAAGGGCTACCACAAAGTCACAATTTTGGTCCTTGGAGATTCGAAATTTCAGAGATATAGCATATTCAATATCAAGATCCTAGAAGAAAGAAAAATAATGACTTGAGTCAAGAAAATAGAAACATATAGTAAAAAAATTGGATGGATGATTTGAAAAATGTGATCGAAGCTAAGATAAATAGTTTTATATGTGCCATGGAAGCATATTCGAAGAAATTCATAAAATATTTAAAGAAATACATGGAAGGTTCGAAGGAAGCTGGGACAAAGAAGCTACAAGAAATGCCTCCTAATGACGAAAAGGTAGTAGAGGAAACTCATGATGACAAAATAATAAATGTTAATCATGATCTCATAGAATATAACATTGGATTAAAGACCCACCATATTACAGGGATCGATATGACAAATTGCAATGGCAAGGATCCCATATCATGGATACTACAGATGGATAAATATTTTGATCTACATGATGTGCAATTATTCCAAATGGTACATATTGCATATCTATATTTAGAATCGAATCAATTTTTATGGTATAAAGGGATTTGTTCTCTTAAAACACTTGTAACTTGCTCAATTTTCATGGAGTAAATGATAGCCCATTATGAGGATACAAAGAGGAACACCTTATTTAGCCAATTGATAAATCTGTAACAAAATGGTTCAATGATTGAGCACACTGAGGAATTCTAAAAATTGAATATAAGGGTAAATAGTATTCTAGAAAAAGATAGGATTGATGTCTTCATAAGGACATTAAAGGATAACATTAAACATGGGTTTTGTCTCTAGGAACATCATTCATTGGAGAAGACATTCAGGTTGCCAAGAAAAATTGAAAGCAAAATTATGGCAACAAGGAAGCCTACCACTCATAGATATAAAGATGGAAGTTTTGTTACCCCTAGCCTTCCACAACGTACAAGCTTATCACCGCAACAATGGGAAGAAAAAAGAGCAAAAGGGCTTTGTTACAGTTGTGATAGAAAATACACTAAGGACATAAGTGTGATGAGAAGAAATTAGTTTAAATAGATTGTGAATAGGAGGAAGGAAAGGAACAGGAAACGTTAGAAGAAGAGGACATACACTAGGAACAAACTCTAAAGAGAGAAGAAATGAATGCAACCATATCTTGTGATGCATTGGCAGGAATTACCACTCCTCAAACTATCAATATAGAATGACAAATCAAGAAGAAAAAGGTAATAGTGTTGATTGGTTCCGGTCGTACCCATAATTTTATTCATTGTAAGATAGCCAAGGAATTGAATTGCTTCCTATATCCAGCACCAAAGTTTCAAGCGACAGTTGCAAGTGGAGCAACCATAAATTACTTTGGAGAGTTCCATAATATCAAGCAATCAATGGGAGAATATGTATTAAATATCCCAATGATTTCCATTCCAATGGGTGCTGCTCATGTTGTACTACGAGTCTAATGGCTACAATCCTTGGGTACAATAGCTTTTACTTTTCAAGAACTTTTCATGAAATTTGTTTCGTAAGGAAAGGAAGTTGAATTAAGGGGTATCGCATGTAAACTCGGAAAGATAATTAGCTCTAATAGAATTACAAATATTCTAATGAAACAACAACGAGGTGTAACTACACAATTATGTTCGTTATAGTTTCCCACATCAAAATCATCTATTTCTCAAGATCTACAAAAAGTTTTGGACAATCATTCCATGGTATTTGAGAATCCCAAAGGCCTCCCACCTATTCATGGTCATGATCATACTATTCATTTTATTCAAGGAAGTGTTCCTCCAAACATCAAACCTTACCTAATGGGAAGACACCTAAAGGTAAAAACGGATCACGATATTTTTAAATACCTTTTAGAATTAACTTCGGAAGAACAACAAAAATGGGTGACAAAGATGTTGGGTGATGATTTTGAAATCATCTATAAGAAAGGGGAGAAAAATGTTGTTGCAGATGCACTCCCAAGAAAGGATGAGGGTGTGGAAGCATTGTTTTGTGCCATTTTTATTATCCAACTAAATTGGATAAATGAAGAAAAGGATGAATGGAACAATGATGAAGAAGTGGAGGAAATCATTCAAAATTTCTAGAAGATTTCAACTCAGACAATAATGTTAGAACTTGGCAGAGAAGGAAAAATCATATTGGAACCCAAAGAGGTCATAGAGACAATAAATGGGTAGCTAAGAAATCAATCAATTTCAACGTATCTCATAATTTGGAAGAACTTAACCACAAAAGATTCCACATGGGAGGATGAGAATTTTATACAGAACCATTGAGAACTACTCAAGTGTTGAGGACAATAGTTTTCCAAGTAGAGAGCGTGTTAGGTTCGTATACTACTAGTGTAAACCCTTATTTTTATTAGTGCATCCCCCTTATTGTATTATTGTGCCCATATAGTCCCCATGTTGTTATTATTGTACCCCATAGAAGCCCACTATGATTATTATTGTGCCCCTACAATATTATTGTTATGTAGTCTTTGATTGTATTAGTAATGCTTAGACTCCTATATATAGAAAGGGGGTCTTGTCATTTGTTTTATTGAACAATTGTTAATTTATGTAATGTAAAGGAGGTTTTTCCCCTCGAGGAGGATGATTTCTAGGTAATTGATCTATATTTTCTATATTTTTGTGAGTTGGTTTCATAACATGCATGATTAGAGGCCAAATTTGACAAACCTAGATTTGTCTTGTCATCAAGTTGTTTCAAAATGCGGGAAGAAAATAATATCTTTTGCAATAGAATAATTCCACAACTGCAGTTGTTGGTAGAATTCTCAAAGTAGGTGAGAAAATATGAAATGGCTAGAGGGGTTAGGAATATAGAGAGTTTCTAGTTGAGGCAAACCTCTCATTTTGAAATTCCAAGAAATGGAGAGAGTAATTGAGGTGTCCGTGCAGGAATTGTTTCAACTCACTCAATGATATTCCCCACCCTGACCCGCTTATTTATGTAGTGGGATCATGTCATAATAAAGATTCAATAAAGCCCATACTAATAATTGTAAGTGGTTAACCCGCTATTAATGACGGGACCACAATTAGTTGCAAA
>APFE030730232.1:0-47108 GCA_000404065.3 Pinus taeda
CCAAGAATTGTTCATTTATGTAATGTAAAGGAGGTTGCCCCCTCGAAGAGGCTGAATTCTAAGTCGTTGATCTATCTTTTCTATCTTTTCTTGAGCTGGTTTCATAACAGTTTATATAACTAATAGCTGCATGATGTGATAACATGTAATAAGACTCAATTGAAACAAGGTAAAATGTAAAAGAAACGAATGGGTGAGAATTCATTTGGTTATTTTTGGAGACTGAAATTCCAAATGAATGGGTGCCTTGCATGAACACATGAAGTATTCTTAACCTTGATTATGTCTGACATTATGTAGATATATGTTTTATTCATGAACATATATTTGATAGGTATAATAGATGACTTCCAGTTATGGCTAGATTTGTCAAAGGAAATGGAGTCCCTCTTGAGAGATGATATATGTACATGTTCATTTAAAAGACAATGTTCTTGGCACAACAAGGTAAGGTAATTGGTATATTGTTATGTTTATTTATGCACTGACAAACCTATATTAATGGTAGTATGATGTAGGAGATTGCATGGCAAAAGAGACTATGATGGAATCTTAAAGAAGGCTCAAGTTGAGTATTCCTTTGCAAGAATTGGGAACCCATGGAGATTGAGTCATGGTGTCTTTTGCTATTTTTGTGCTTTTGGTGCTTTATGATTTGTTCGTGCTTAATTTACATGTTTTTTTTATGTCTAGTGCATGGCCATGCCACTTTGTTTATGGTATCGTATCGTTATTATCTTTTAATTTTTTTTCTTATTGATTGCTTTTGGTTCTTTCCTTTTATGTTTTGAGGGTCTTAAACATTAGTTGGGGAAGAAGAAAAGTTAATGGAGCTCTAGGAGAGGTAAGTGAAACCTAACAGGTAATGTAAGACCCAGATGAAGCCTGATGCATATATAAATTTCAAATAAAGGAAAGAGTATGACAGAGAGTGGGATTGGTTGGCTCCATTGGGATAAATGGACCATGGAGGGAAAATCATGAGAAAAATAATAAAAAAGGTAAGGTGAATGGATTGAGCATTTAGATACCTTGTTGGGAACTGTTTTTCACAATGTTGTGCGTGGATAAAAGAAGTTCTCTTACCTTGACCTTATGATATCTAGTAACTATGTTATGATCATGATTATGCTGATGTCTATAGATGTATACATGTATATATGTGTGTCATTGTATGACATGGTTGTTAGGGATCATGATTATTTTATGCTAGCGTTTATATCTCTATATATAAATATATATATATTCCATTCTCTGATAGGGTTGCCAGGGATCATGATTGTTTTATTAATGGAGCTCTGGGAGAGCTAAGCGAAACCCAACAGGTAATTAAGACTCAGATGAAGCTTGGTGCATGTATAAATTTAAAATAAAGACAAGAGTATGACAGTGAGTGGGATTGGTTGGGTCCATTGGGATAAATGGACCATGGTGGGAAAATCATGAGAAAAGTAACACAAATGGTAAGGTGAATGGATTGAGGCATCAAGTGCCTTGTTGTCAACTATTATTTGCAATGTTGTGCATAGATAAATGGAGTACTCTTACCTTAAACTTATGATATCTCTTAATTATGTTATGATCGTGATTACACTGATGTCTATATTTGTGTGTGTGTGTATAGATATATATATGCCAATGTCTAATAGGGCTGTCAGGGATCATGATCTTTTATCATGATGCTTATATGTATATATGTATGTCTGTATGTCATTTTCTGACAAGTATGGAAGCGATCATTGTTGTGGAGGAGTGATTTCTTATGTAGGTGAATGACATGAAGAAGCTCATGTTGTCAAGTGGGAAGAGTATCTCGAATAGATCTATGAGGTTAGTAGCATGTGGATATGAGTTTAAATTATGTGATTATACTATCATAGGTAATGTCGAGGGATACATGAATGGAATGAGAAAGGTGTGATTTACAACATGCTAGGACAAGCTTGGGTAGTGTAAATATGCTAGAAGCAAGGTTTCTTTGTAACGACAATGTGCTCTTAGGATGTGCAGTACTATTGTTGTGTATATGTTGTACATGTTGTACCTATGCTGTTGCATACACGTGGTATTTTGTGCTTCCTATATATGGTGCTATATAGATACGATGGTCTGTACATATGGCATATGCAGTACTATGTAGATATAGTGGTGTGTACATGTTGCATATGTGATGTTGTGTGAATGTTGTACATTTGGTTTTATGTACATGTCGTGTTGTGTTCATGTTGTACATGTGGTTATGTGTACATGTAATGTTATGTAAAGTTTGTACATGTGGTGGTGTGTGCAAGTGGTGATGTGTACACATTATGCAGGTCATGGTTTGTACATGGGCTATTGTTTACACGTTGTGCATATGGCATTATGTATATTTCATGCTATGTATATGATGTGCAGGCGGAGTTTCTACATATGGTATTGTGTACACATCATACATTTTGTGTTGTGTATATTTGGTACAATGTTACAAGTACTATGTAGGCATTCTATCATGACATGTGTATTCATGGTATTGTACAATGTATACGCATATGTGTTGCATTTTACATTGGGCGTAGGTGTATGTGTTGTATTTTAAATTGGATGTAGGTGTATGTGTTGTGGTGTACACTAGGTGTAGATATATGTGTGTAATTATACACCGGGCATTGGTGTATGTGTTATGTTGTACATTGACTATGTGTATGTGTTTTACAGTGTGATGGGATAGGCATGCATGGGACTGTCTGGGCCCTTACAGTTTCTATTGATAGTTGGCGTGGTTTAGTTTCTCGATTCCCTTATTTTTGATATTGAGGGTTGAGGTGGTTTAGTCTCGAGATACCCTTGTTGTTGATATTGAGGGTTGAGATAGTTTAGTGTTGGGATACCCTTCTTTTTGCTATTGAGGGTTGAGGTAGTTTAGTCTCAAGATACCCTTGTTTCTATTCAGGATTGCAGTGGTTTAGTCTCAAGATATCCTTGTTGTTGATATTGAGGGAGGACAAGGTTTAGTCTTCAGATTCCCTTGTTTCTTAAAGAGAAGGCATTAGGTGCTTTCCAAGTTTGGAAACCAACTCAACATCTGTACAAAAAGGATAAAGGATAGAGGAAGAAGCAAATAACCTTTTCAAAGATAAGCATTTTATTTTGGTTTAACTATGCATGTGATATATGATGCTGGTTTACGATGATTACATGTGATTTATGATTTTAATTTATGATGGTTTCATTTTGAGGTAACTGGATGTGATATGTTTACACATGATGATTTGATCAAGAGTTGATTTGATTTGCAAGTGACAAAAAGTGAGTATAATTGCAAGTGGATATTATTAATGGGCCACCAATGAGGTATGATTTGAATTAGTTTAAATTCCTTTAAATTTAATAGGAAATATGTGCTTGGTAAAAGAGAGAAGGGTAATTCCTAGTTTAGGTGGTTGAAACGAGCTGCCAGGATTAACAGCAACAACAAAAGGAATTGGAACATGCAACAATATGTTGGTAAGGCATTCAAGACCAGGGCTATTGCAGGACACTCGTACCTAATATTTTCCATTTATTTCCATGAGCATGATATGAGTGGTATTATGATTTCCTATTAGGGATATGCTTTGGTTTTTGGATCTTTCAATGCAAGGAAACCTTGGCAAGGGATGGATGCTAGGGAAAGTGGATGCAGGGATCTTGTAAGGTGAGTGACTGCACAAAAGGGGTTGATTGGAATTCTTGAGGGACTATGTAGTAGAGAAGGGATGGTCGGGGGATGGATTTGTTTTTGTCATTAGAAGTTCCATACGAAATCATATGTACATTGGGAGCGTGCCATGGAACAATAAGATCACAACTATTCACTGAGGGAACATGTAGTGCAGGGTGTTGGGAATTTAGTGTGGTTGGGTATGGATGTAAAAAATCAAAGCAACCTATATGGCTTGATCATGGGACACAATTTCCATGCCCTTGGAATGTGGATTTAATTGTCACTTCATTTAGGTGAGTGAATCAATTTACATTCACTTTTAAAGTGTTCAAAAAGTTTTAGCAGAATAGATTATTAAGGTTCACCAGTCATCAAATTTTGTTTTAACATGAATGTTAATATGATCCATATGAAGTTATGTTTAACAAAAAATCACAAAGATCATAATTAGAATTTTAGGCATTTTCTGAAATATGGATATGATGAGAATAGTAATCAAAGGAAATGTAAAATCTAGGTATCATAAATATCATATATCTAGAATGTAAATATCATGCAAGTCATGTTTTCTCAGAAGATGAAGATTTAGATCCTGATATATGATATATGTGTACATGTTTTTCTTGAACCAAATAATGTTTTGGAAATTTAAGATGACAACATTAGTGTCTAGATACCTTTTAAATGGAGCTATATTAGTGTATTTAGCATCAAGAAATATTGTAATCTTTGAAACTAGTTGTCAATGGTAGGAGCTATGTCTATCTAGCCATGGTTTCAGTGTCGAAACCTTGCCCAGTTGTAGACCACCCATTTCCATGCTTTTGTAAATCATTACCTTGCAATGGGTGGGAATGTGCAAGAGAAGTCGCTCCAGCATGATGTGGACCTAGTTCCATAGTAGGTAAGTGACTGGGGAACCTACAATGATGACAATGAAGGGTAACATTAACCAGATGGAGGCCACATGGGTGTCATGTGACTAATGTGATAACTGGAGGCCAAAATTTTTAATGAGGATGAATTTTGATACAGGACCCAAATTGAGATGAATTTTGTATCGCCATGAATTTCTTGACAAGTTGATTACAATTGTTGTATCAGAATAAAATTCTAAAAAATTTCAAAAATGAGGTTTTGCTAACCTCGTCTTCATAAAATACCTTCGATATTGGGTTGACACAGGTAATTCCTTTCCTATCCATGTACTACATTAACATTGTGGGGAGTGAAAGGGAGTTCTTGTAGAGTGGTATCAGAGCAGAGGCTCATCACTAGACCTTTGGGATTAAAATTTGGAATTATGATATATAGTGGTATGAGAGTGAATGTTCAACGCTCAACTTATAACAACCCTACATTAAAGTTCATGTAATAAAGTTATAAAGTTAAAATAAGACCATGGTAATGGGCCATGTATTCCAAGTTGAATTTTGGGCAAAACATCCTTGTGGGTGTTCATTTGGTTTATTATGGCTAAGAGAAAATTGGAAAAGGCAATGGCAAAGGCTTTGAAAAGACAAACATACATTAATTGGGATTTTCATAATGAGATTGCATTTCATATTAATCACATCATGACGATTTGGTCGGCGTTTAAAACCATCTAATGTGGATCATCCTCAGACAAAGGTGAAAAAATAAATCTTTCAAAATGATTAAATAATAGAGATGCATCCGGGTTCGGAGTTAGCCGTTAGGAATTAGTTACTAGTAATTGGAAGAAAAATTAAATTTATTATAAATATTGTAATACTATCAAGTCAAATTAGAATAATTTAATATTTAATAAAGGGTTGGGAATTGCTTGATAGGAAATAGCCTTTAGCAATTATATTAATAGAAGAATAATAATAAATCAATATTTTGTTTTATTTTTATATTAGTTACAATTTTTTTTTCAACTAACTTCAATTATGAAAATAAAGGAAATTCGGAGGAAAGGAAGATGAAAGATCATAGGTGGCATGTGAGAAGGAAATTAAAGGAAAATTGAAGAAATTGAAGAAAATAGAGGCCTTAATAATAAAAATGCTTATGAGACTAGCCCACAACCTTTTGTCAGTTGAGTTTTGGAATTGGGTTTCAGAGAAGAGAGGAGAAACAAGAGGAGAAAGCATGTAAGCAATAAAAGGAAGGAAAATGAAAGGAAAGGAAAGAAAAGGAATGAAAGGATCAAGCAAGGAAATCTTGGATGAAGAGGGTTCAATGAGAACACTTGTAGGTAGCTGGTTTCCTGTATCATTTCCAAGTTGGTTTAGTCATGCATGGTATATGGATGTGTGTGTTTGGTTTATTTCTTATTATTGACATGGGTTTTATCTAGTTTGATAGTGTTCTTAGCCTTTCCTTTCCATTTTTAGATAAACATGGTGTGATGAGATTCATTCTTGGTTGACATTTGGATTGTCACAAGAATTTTGGATATGGGTGAGGTGGTCTCAGGGAAATCCCAGGGGTTTTGTGTGGAGATGGTTTTCTCTGAGAAGCCCTCAATAGGTGTGTGGAGACAAGAAAATTCCTCAAGACATGGTGAAGGAATTCTTAGGCATAAATCCCAATGGTTTGGGGTGGAGATGGATTTCTCGAGGAATCCCTCAATAAGTGTGTGGAGACAAGAAAATTCCTCAAGGTATGGTGAAGGAATTCTCAGGCACCCAAGATTGGCCTGGTGAGTTCAGGCTAGATGCCTGTTGTTATGCATGCATTTTCATGGTTATGGTTATGTACATATAGTAAGTTATACATGAATTATGACTTCATTGTACGTAATATAGGTCATCATGATGTCGTTGGTATGTTATGATGCTAGTGTGTTTGTCAAGATAGAGTAGAATAAGTAGATCATCAAAGCGAGGTTGCAAAACTAGAACTATGAGTAATAGTTGATTGTCATAACGGTTGTATGTCTGTAATATAGGTATGTTGGTTAATGGTTGTTATAAGAATTATGGTTATGTGCCCACTTGCGATTTCATTATTGTTGTGTTTACAGGCATTATAGATGCTAGTTGATCAATGTGTTCATAAGCACATGCATAGGATAGTCATGCATGGTAGTTGATTTGTTGTATATGCATTGTGATCATACACATGATGACTATTGTCATTTAATTTAAGGTCTTTATGTTATATTTATCATTATAATCTATATTGGCTTGTGCATGTGGTCATGCTTATGATATTATGGTATGAAATGATATATTAGTGATATTATATTCTGCTAATCTAGATTGACTTGTGTAGATTTGATAGCATCCCTTTAGATACATTGAGGTATGACCTTGATTATGATGTCTATTTGTTTATCTACCATGGTATATTTACAAGTTGTTTGAATGTTTGATTAATTGGATGATATGAGTATGTGTCTATAAGATTCCACGAAGAAATTAACTTTTTTTAAGAGGGTTGTACTAGCACATTTTGTGTTGGGACAATTTATATGCACTTGCATGGAAGTGGGTACTAGTTGTAGTAATATGATTAATGATTGTGAGTTGATTATGACATGACTGTTAATCTTGCTAGAGCCTAATTTCAAATTAATGGACATGATATATTCATCAATGGAAAATGTGACTGACATGTGTGACAGTTGCGGGGCAAACATGCTTGGTATTTTAATGAAAATGAAATAGTTGATTTGTTTATATAACTAATAGTTGAGTGATGCAATAACATGTAATAAGACTCAATCACAATAAGGTAAAATTTAAAAGAAAGGAATGGGTGAGAATTCTTTTGGTTATGTTTGGAAACTGGAATTCTATATGAATGAATGTTTTCCATGAACATATTAAGTATTCTTAGCCTTCATTATGTCTAACATTATGTAGATATGTGTTATATTCATGAACATATATTTGATAGGTATAATAGATGGCTTCCAGTTATGGCTAGATTGGTCAAGGAAATGGAGTCCCTTGAGAGATGACATATGTATATGTTCAATTAAAGCACAACGTTCTTGGCACAAAAAGGTAAGGTGACTGGTATATTGTTATGTTTATTTTTGCACTGATAGATCTGTGTTCATGGAAGTATGGTGTAGGAGATTGCATGGAAAAAGAGGTTGGGATGGAATCTTGAAGAAGGATCAAGTTGAGCATTCCTTTGGACGCATTGGGAACCCATGGGGATTGAGTCCTAGTGTCTTTTGCTAGTTTTGTGCTTTTGGTGCTTTATGATTTGTTTGTGCTTAATTTACAATTTTTTTATATCTAATGCATGGCCATGCCACTTTCTTTATGGTATCATATCATTACTGTCGTTTCATGTTTTTTTATTATTTGTTGTTTTTGGTTCTTTCCTTTTATTTTTTGAGGGGTATCAGGCATTATTTGTGGAAGGAGAAAAGTTAATGGAGCTCCATGAGAGCTAAGTGAAACCCAACAGTTAATGTCAGACCCAGATGAAGCTGGATGCATGTATAAATTTCTAATAAATGAAAGATTATGACAGTTAGCGGGATTGGTTGGCTCCATTGGGATAAATGGACCATGGAGGGAAAGTCATGATAAAAGTAATAAAAAAGGTAAGGGGAATGGATTGAGGCTTCAGATGCCTTGTTGGGAACTATTGTTCACAATGTTGTACATGTTGTGCATGGATAAAGGGAGTTCTCTTATCTTGACCTTATGATATCTGATAATTAGGTTATGATCACGATTATGCTAATATCTATATATGTATACATGTATATATGTGTGTCATAGTCTGACACAGTTGTTAGTGATTATGATTGTTTTATGATAGCATTTATATACACACACACATAGATAAATTATATATATCTATCTATTAATCTAATAATATATATATATATATATTATATATATATATATATATATATATAATATATTAATATATATATTATAGATATAGATTGCACTGTCTGATAGGGCTGCAAGAGGTCATGATTGTTTTATTAATGGAGCTCTGGGAGAGCTAAGTGAAACCCAATAGGTAATGTAAGACCTGGATGATGCCCAGTGCATGTATAAATTTCAAATAAAGGAAATAATATGACAGTGAGTGGGATTGGTTGGCTCCATTGGGATAAATGGACCATGATGGGAAAATCATGAGAAAAGTAACAAAAAAGGTAAGGTGGATAGATTGAGGCATCAAATGCCTTATTGGAAACTATTATTCGTAATCTTGTGCATGTCGTGCATGGCTAAAGGTAGTTCTCTTACCTTGAACTTATGATATTTCGTAATTATGTTATAATCATGATTACATTGATGTCTATATATATATATATATGTCGTTGGCTGATAGGGCTGTCAGGGATCATGATTGTTTTATTATGATGTTTATATGTATATATGTATGTATGTATGTCATTTTATGACAAGTATGTTAGGGATCATTGTTGTTGAGGAATGATTGCTTATGTAGGTGAATGACATGAAGAAACTCCTAATGTCAAGGGGGAAAAGTATCTCTGACATATCTATGAGGTTAGTAGCATGTGGATATGAGTTGATATTATGTGATTATCCTATCATAGGTAATGCCGAAGGATACATCAATGAAATGAAAAAACTGTGATTTGCGGCATGCTAGGACAAACATTAGATAGTGGAAATATGCAAGAAGCAAGGTTTCTTGGTAGCGACAATGTGGTCTCAGGATGTGCAGTACTATTGTTTTGTATGTGTTGTACATGTTGTACACATGGTGTTGCATACATGCGGTATAGTGTGCTTCCTATATATATAGTGCTATATACAAATGATGGTCTGTACATATGGCATATGCAGTACTGTGTACATATTGTGGTGTGTACATGTTGCATATGTGTTTCTGTGTGAATGTTGTACATTTGGTGTTATGTACATGTGGTCTCGTTTTCATGTTGTACATGTGGTGATGTGTGCATGTGATGTTATGTAAAGTTTGTACATGTGGTTTTGTGTGCATGTGCTGATGTGTAAGCATTATGTAGGTGGTGATTTATACATGGGGTGTTGTTTACACATTATGCATATGGCATTGTGTACATTGGATGCTATGTATACAGTGCGTAGCTAGAGTTGACTACATGTGGTATTGTGTACACATCGTACATGTTGTGTTGTGTATATTTAGTACAATGTTACATGTATTATGTAGGCATTCTATCATGACATGTGCATTCATGGTATTGTACAGTGTGTATGCATATGTGTTGCATTTTACATTACATGTAGGTGTATGTGTTGTATTGTAAATTGGATGTAGGTGTATGTGTTGTGTTGTACACGTTCTATGTGTAAGTGTTTTATAGTGTGATGGGAGAGGAATGCATGGGACTATCTTGGCCCTTATAGTTGCTATAGAGAGTTGAGGTGGTTTAGTCTCTTGATTCCCTTGTTTTTGATATTAAGAGTTGAGGTGGTTTAGTCTTAAGATACCCTTATTTCTATTGAGATTTTAGCGAGTTCAGTCTTGGGATACCCTTGTTGTTGATATTGAGGGTTGAGATAGTTTATTCCTAGGATACCCTTGTTGTTGCTATTGAAGGTTGAGGTAGTTTAGTCTCAAGATACCCTTGTTGCTATTAAGGGTTGAGGTGGTATAGTCTTAGGATACACTTTTTGTTGATATTGAGGGAGGAGGTGGTTTAGTCTTCAGATTCCCTTGTTTCTTATAGAGGAGGCATTAGGTGCTTTCTAGGTTTGGAAACCAACTCAGTGTGTGTACAGAAAGGATAAAGGATAGAGGAAGAAGCGAATAACCTTTTGAACTATAAGTATTTTATTTTTGTTAAATTATGCATGTGATCTATGATGTTGTTTTACGATGATTACATGTGATTTATGATTTTAATTTATGATGGTTTCATTTTGAGCTAATTGGATGTGATATGTTTATACATGGCGATTCAATCAAGAGATAATTTGATTTGCAAGTGACAAAAAGTGAGTATAATTGCAAGTGGATATTATTGATGGGCCACCAATGAGGTATGATCTGAATTAGTTTAAATTCCTTTAAATTTAATAGGAATTATGTGCTTGGTATAAGAAAGAAGGGTAATTCCCAGTGTAGGTGGTTGGAACACACTACCAGGATTAACAGCGACAACAAAAGGAATTGGAATAGGCAGCAATATGTTGGTAAAGCATTCAAGAGCAGGGCTATTGTGGGAGACTAGTACCCAATAGTTTCCATTGATTGCGATGAGCATGATATGATTGGTATTATGCTTTATTGGTAGGGATATTCTTTGGTTTTTGGACATTTAGATGTGAGGAAATCGTGCAAAGGGATGGATCACTAGGGAAAGGGAATGTCAAGGATCTTGGAAGGTGACTGACTACATAGAAGGGGTTGACTGGAATTCTCGAGGGACAATGTAGTAGAGAAGGGAAGGTCAGGGGATGGATTTGTTTTTTTCATTAGAAGTTCCATATGAAATCATATGCACAATGTGAGTGTTCCCTGGAACAATGAATTGAAAACTGTTCACTGAGAGAACATGTTGCGCATAGATTGTAGCACTGGACATCGAATGCAGGTTTTATTTTGGCAGTGGATTTTGAACTTCTTCGAAAGGTGTGTTATAGCTAAAAAATGATGACCTATACATTTCTAACTAGGTGGATCAAAATACACCTTGCAGATTTAATTTTACCATAGTAAATTCACTTTCACGGTGGAAAATAATTTACTAAACCACTTTTATTAAAATATTTTATAATTTAAAGAGAAAAACCGCAAGAGAATAATTAGATAAATCATTATTTATTTAATTTTCTGCATGAATAATTATTAAATCATTATTTAATAATTATTCTTGGTCACATTTGACTAAGTCCATTGGGAATATTTAAATAAATCACTATCTATTTAATTTGCTTATACTATATTAGAATAATTATTAAATCACTATTTAATAATTATTTTGATATCACACCATTCTTAATTCTCACGAAATAACCAATAAATCATTTTTTTTGTTAATTATTTCTAAACAAATATGTCTAAAATTTTTTAAATATTTTCTCCCTCTACAATAAATATAATAAATTATTGCACGTGGTTAGATCTTGATCATAATCATCATCAACATTATTGTCTTTTTTTTGAGCTCCCATTTTAAGTTCTCCACTTTTTTCTTGGGTTTTTCACATATTGAGAGAGATAATCATTTTCTGAACCATTAAGGGTATTAAAGGACCCGTCCCACAAAGGGAGACTTGCATACTCATCTTTAGATCTCCTTCACTAGGTTCTATTAATAAAAGATTTATTCATTCAATGTCTTTCCAATTGGGTTATTACGTTGGATATTTTATATTGTTTCTTTATATTCTGGATCATCTATACTTTTATTTTAGATTTTCCACTTTCATTGCAGATCTAAATTGCTAGCATTCATCAACTTCTTGTTAGGGTCACTTGTCACCTAGTCACTTAAGTGAAGTGTTTTTGGTACACATTCCAAGAAATTTCACACTAATAAATGGTGAGTGCACTAGCGTAATAAAAACATTCATGGGTGACTAAAGCTTCAAAAAAATTTAGGTCTTTTTATAGTTATTTTTAGCCTTTCAATTTCTATTTATAGGTGGTTTTCTAGTTCTTCCCCCAAGTCATAGGTACAAATTGAGCAGGAGATGGAAAAATTTGTACAAAATTTCAGGACCAAGAGTCCTATAAGAAAACATAGTTTTCAGCCCCTTAAGTGAGTTGCGGAACACAATTTTTGGCTTGAAATCTATGTTTTCCCCCATTTTAGGTTAGTACCTGCATTTTGGAATTTTCATAGAATTTTTTTATTTATTTTTCAGAATTGCCAAGAACATTGTTTGCAAACTAGTTTTGGGTACCTCACCTCCATTTTCAGTCTCCCTTAAGCCTAGATCCACTTTATTTGTCTCTTTGAGGAAGGAAATAACCCCCTAAGGCTTAGAGTACACCTCCACATTGTTAGGAAGAGATTTGCTGAGTGAGGAGTCTAGGGTTTTCAACATTTTTAGCCGTTGATTTTTAGATTTTGATCCATTACTTTTCAACTATTTTGGATACGTTTATATTACCTTTTCTCCATTTAGAGTTTGGTTTTTCATTTTCTTGCTTTAGATCCCCTTGATACTCCTAGGTGTTAAATCTTCACATCTATCCTTTACAACAATTTTCATCTCTAATTTTTGTTATTTCTCTACAACGTTTACAGCAAATTAGTGCCTTTAGATCCTAGTCCCTTGCCATTACATATTTTAGATCTCTTTATGTGTCTTTAAGTAGCATGTTTTCCTTCTCTTTCTTAGCTACTTAGTAGCCCTTGTGGGTGGTTTTGAGTGTTTCGTTGGCTATTTATTTTCTGTAATTTTCAGATTCATTTATAGTATTTCAACATTTTTCTTTCAACAACACATGGCATCATGAAACATGCTTAATTAATTCATTCACTTGACACATTATTTTCACACACTCACACCCTAAGAGAATGTAAGCTTGGTTAACACCACTAAGGCAAGACTTAAAACACTAATCCTTAATAAATAAACACACATAGATTAATCCCACTTGGGCACTAGGGTCAAACAATCTTTTTAGTGTAGGTGTAAGATCAGTGGAACAGGCTTCCAATAACACTCATCAATCACTTTCATTGAGATATAGAAATTGACATATTAGGGAGCTTGAAATCCTTCACCATCCCATGATCAATGACGGAGTCTGTCATAAACTTCATTAAGAGGGGGTTAGGCTAGGTCATCGTGTGAGAAGTTCTCCATGGGGCTACCCAACCTGTGGTAGAAAATCCTGTGCGGTGGTTGAATACTAAGAAACTCAATACTCGACCACTCTCATGGGATGAAGGTAACCATAGTGGTCAATATTAGGAAAGCAATGTATAGGACTAGCTGTGGGAAGTAGTTGGTTCTATACCCTACCTTTCTCTAGAAAAATAAGCTCGTGGTGATGAGATTCCATCAAGTAAGAAGATATCTAGAAGGCCATCTTTAATAGTATATCTATGATTATATAAGTATTTAGATAACCACCACACTAGGTGTTTGCTTGTAGTTTGTTTCTCTTTTATTCCTATCATCACCCTTTAGTCCTTAGATGATTATTGTTGGGACATCAATGCAACCCATAGGAATTTGCCATGTTGAATTTGAGGTCACCCTCAATTCCCGTTAGGATGTATTACTCCTCCTCATCGAGCTAGATTTCATCCTCCTAGTCATCCATCGAGGCAACATTTTGATTCTGATTTTGTTGATTCATCCAGTTCATCGTTTGATTCTATGCCTTCTCAACCCCATATCACCACCATATTAGGCACCAACGTGGGTGCAGTAACCCAAGGTGGTAACCGAGGTACCAACTAGGGTTCCCCCACCAATGTAGACCCCATAGGCATGGTCAACCCTACTCCCTTGCTTCCTTTTATGGCTGGTTTAGGTCTCCCTGATTTTAGCCAACTTATTGATGATACCATTCTCTATGATCCCACTTCGCTAGCTGTGCCTACTAAACTCCCTTCAAACATCCCAAATTTTGAAGGTAACCTTGGAGAATATCCATCTAATCATGTTCTCTCCTTCCACATGTGGTGTACATCAAACTCCATTACTAAATACTCTATCCTTATTTGTTTGTTCCAACACACTCCCATTCGATTTGTTTCTAACTGGCATGTTGACCATTCCGGAGCTACTCATTCCACTTTAGCATCTCCTCCCACAACTTCTCTATCATATTTCTTGTTACCTCTCCGTTATGATACCAGTACCAAAAAAATTACTTCTTTCCATGAGGAATGGCGTAGAAGGAGGAATATCTATAAAGCTATTACTTTCAAAGATGGAGTCTATATGGATTGGTTCCTTAGATAGTTGTTGGCCCCCATTGCTAAATATGTAGCATCACACTTCCTCTAGTCTAAGGAATAGCCACTCCAAATAGCATTAAAATTATATTTGATCTACACCTAGTCAAGTTATGTTTACATTGTCATCCCGAATATGCCTCAGCCTAGTTTTGCTAATGCACCAGGGAATATAATTTTGAAGATGGCACATTTATAACCATATCATACCCTCAACCATATGCTCCACCTCATGTGAGTTATGGTCCACCTCTGGGAGGGACCAATTCCACTTACAATTATCCCTCCCCCAATCCTCCACTAGGAAACCATTATCCAAGTCCCAACACACCATATGTATATCCCCATCTGCATCAACAGATGCCAAGGACAATTATTGCACTACCTATTTATTCAAATGTTTTCCAATCTCCTTATTATCAGTATGCACAACCTAGCACTCTAGTTTCTTTGGCACCATTGCCCGAGCCCCCCATGCCTTCTCCCCCTCCGCCACAACAACCACCTCTTCCACAAGGACAATTGTATGCTTAGTAGAGTGAACCAAATCCCCCTAGTCCCAAGAAAAGGAACAAGGGAAAGGGTAATAAAAAACAACAACCTCAACATAATCAAAGGAAACCAGGGCCCTACGCCCAATGCCCTTGACAGTTCTCAATCGAATTCTATAACCCAAGAAAACGGTGGTTAGCCCAAGAAAAAATAGGCTCACATATGAAAAAATCTTACACTTGTTGTGGCGTATATAGTCATTATACACATGAGCTTCCTATTTTACCACAGAAGCGATATGTATGGGAAGCTCAAGTAACATCTTGAGGATTGCAACCCACTGCTCCTCCTCCCCCTTTTGCTTTATCTCAACCAACAATGCTTACCATTCCTTTCCCTCACCAAGGATATATAACTACCCAACATACACAAGGTTAGGAAGCTCAACTAGCTCCACCATCTAGTCACCATGATTATCACATTCTTATGATGAATTCTAATGAGGTAAATACCAAGAAATTCAACGTTCAAACTCAATCACACTAGCATGACAAGCCATCTAATATGTCAATTATTGACTCCCAACCCAAAGTTTCCACCGAGCCTCTATTTTCATCCAAACGTACCTTACAAATCCCTCCACCTAAGGTTCAATTTATTCCCAAAATCCTCAAAGGCCTGCTATGTCGGAATGTTTCTTTCCAAGGCCGACCGTACATATAGCATAGTAGATGACTTGGCGCAGTCCCTTGTTGCCATGTCAACACTGGAACTCCTCTAGATGTGTTCATCCCAATGAATATATCTACTATCTTCCTTGGGTGTCATGGATCATCCAGACAATCAAATGATTTTATTTCATGTTGACAAGTAAGAAAATCCTCCCCTACCTTCATCCATTACATTTCAAATACCAATATCCATTAGAAACACCACCGTTCAATGGTGTATCATTGAGGAAGGTGCCCCAACTTGTGTGATGGATAATAGTATTTGGAAGCCACTTGGTTCCCTTGGCTTATCCCCTTCTACCATCACTCTTCAGGCATGGGATGGTCATCTTTCATAGCCCATTGTCTTATATCACAACTTCCTAGTCACAGTTGCCAGCAAGACTGTCCGTATTATCATTAAAGTCATTAATGCTCCCTTACACAATAATATCCTTTAGAGTTGTAGTTATATTTATTCCATGTCAGATATTCCATCTCTGCTTCACCATATGATGTGCTTTCCCCACAATGGAAAAATCATTACTCTTGATCCATTGACGTACTATGACCCCAAGGCCCAGACTTCACCTCAGTCCAACATTTTATCGATGGTTGACAATACGAAAGTCTCATCCTTCACCAATATCTCCCTAGGAGTCTAAAATGATTCCAATTTGGTTGGTTCTTACTATGGTCCACTGCTTATTCCTTCTAAGCTTAGCTCATCCAGTGTTTGCACACTTTTAGCATCGAAGGATTCCCACAAACAGTTAGGTATGCCTTCACAACAAACCACTCCTCTACAACATGTTATTCCTAACTCAAACCAAACTTCCCATACTACTTCTCAAGGATCATTTCCTTCATCTGGTGTCCCTCCTAACCCATTTCCGCCTAGAACCATTCCCCTAGGCCTTAACCATTTTGGAGTAGTTCCTCGAGGTGGCTATCCTTCTGGTAAGATACCATTCTTATTTCAACCTCCTAGAGGTATTCTACATATATCATGGCTACATTGACTCTAACTAACATCACCATTGGGATCCCAGTCTGGTACGTCGATTTTCTTGTAAAAAATCCACTCAATCAACTAAAACCTTACACTTCTTTGACCCCGGTCCAACCTGTTGTTCCTACCCTTGCCTTTGCTTAAGTTCCACAACAACCTCAACAAGAGCCTACTCCTATTGTAGAATCATCCGTTGAGCAGGGAAAATCCTAGAAAAGGGGAACCAAGTACAACCCCCACCCCCCCTCCAACAACTCCATGTTATATATCTGACTTCTAAATATAGAAAAATGGAAATATGCCCAGAAATAACAAGAGAGAAATACATTAACTTCATATCATTATTAATGAAAACCCCTTAGGTAGTCCAACACCATACATTCACTCCTTAAGGAAGGAGAACACTCCACAAGCCATATTCTTTCCAATACAATAATCCTTGACATCTCGCAATGGGGAGTGTCTGGCCTGCATGTTGGATTGATACATACAATGTCATCGGTCATTACCATGGTTCTCTCAATACCATATATCTAATGCAATGGGCTTATTACATTATTGCTAACTACTTGTGGTCCCTTACATGATGTGGGTTAACCACATTATTTATTAACTATGGCCCATCCCATTATTACATTATTCCCTTGGGTACCTCCCTCTGTACCCAATAATATCCCCCTAGGTATACTACATTCCACCCCCCTTAAACATGTTTCGTCCCTGAAACATAAGAAGAACACAAATACTAAGATCTACTCAAAAGAGTTGTCCATCTGTACCATGCATATGCATCTATCCATCCAAGAGAAAGGTGAACCCTTGATCTAATTGGTGCCTCTCTCGCTTGAGATGGAAGTTGAACCTGGCAGCTCTTATGTGTGATGTGTTGTGGGTGGATTGTCGCACCACTCTATCAGTCATCCTAGGGTTATTGTCCTTGTTGCTCGCTCTTTGCCAACTTATTGGTTATTGTCTTGTTGGGTGATGTAGGTGGTGATATGCTGAAACTTTAACTGAGAGAATATCTTTCTTGAATTCCTCTACTATTGGTGCCTGAGTAGTGTCTGGTGCTTTTTCTGGTTTGTGGTTTGATGTTTGTGTTTGTTTGTTGACCATCAAGGGCTCATTATCTGATGTGTCAGTGTCATTAGAGCTTTATGCTTCTACCTCCATAGTCTCATCTTGGGTCTTAATGGAAATATCATGCAATGTAATTTTCTTCTTTTTATACCACAACTTCATGAATTTCTTCTGCACATTAATATTGACAGTATCGACAGAATCCATCCAAGGATATCCCAAAACAACATCCATGTTATCCATATCTGAAGTATAAAAATCACAATGCAACACATACTTATCCATATAAATCTTCAAAGCTTTATAAACTTGAACATCCCCATTATCAACGTGTGTGTTTTCATTGTGTTTTGTTGGAACTTGCAATTTTTTTGCCAAATTAACATTGACAAAATTATTGTTGCAACTAGGATTTATAGAAACAATGATATTCTCATTATGAATAAATCCATGAACTTGTAATAAGGAGATACCAATAGAAAATAACCCTTTAAGTTTCATGGTTTCCTTCTTTCGTGTAAAAATAAAATCTTTGCTAGGTTTTTTTGTTTCCTACTTTCGAATATGAGACCATTTGTCCAAAAATAGTGCTTCAATTTTTTTAGCACGACATAAATTCAGAATCTCACTATCAAGTGATTTTCACCATATAGTAGTCTCATCCTTCAAACAATACCCTATTTTTTCCTTCCAATACACTGGAAAGTCAACTTTCTAATCTTGTATAATTTTTTCAATAGTCAGCGCATCATTTTTTCTTGAAAACATATTGCTAGAAGCCATGAAGAGGGTTTTGAAAAAATATTGACTTGGCAAAAATTTAAAATGGCCACAATTCTATGAATATTTCTTAGAATCCTTTTTATGACCTATTTTCAGATATGGAACAACCATTATGCATCTTCCCATGTGATAGAAATCCTGATCAAGGCACTCCAAAATCTTAGGTTCGTGTTGCAACTCTCTTGCGATCACAAAAATTCTTAAAAGGGAGTCCATTTTAAATAAGCGATATCTCCCTCATCTGGACTCCAATTTGACCGATTACTTTTTGAAATTGGGTAATTGTTCAGGAGGTTCTCAGATTTGTAATGATTTTCTCAAAATTCCCCAAAAAAATGATAAAAACATTAATTGGATATCTGTCGTCCATGAATTTTTGTCACAAAATTTTTGTAACGCAGCTGATTTTTAAATCACTGATATCTCCCTCATTCGGACTCTGATTTGGCCGATTTATTTTTTAAAATTGGGTATTTTCTTGCCAAAAATCCATATATATAATTTTTTTCTTGCAATTTTTCACCAAAAGCGACATATCTGATCTGCAAACTTGACACCCCAAATTTTTTCTGCAAAAAATTAAAAAATATACATCTCCGGTTGCCCAAGAAAATGCTCTGATACTACTTGTTATCGATCTAACTTGCAAATATAATAAAATGGAAATATTCCCAAAAATAATAAGAGAGAAATAGATGAAATTCAGATCTTTATTAATGAAAACCCTTTAGGTAGGGAAACACCATACATTCACTCCTTAAGGAAGGAGAACACTCCACAAGCCATATGCTTGCCATTACAATAATCCTTGACATATCTTAATGGGAAGTGTCTAGCTTCTACATAGGTTTCATACAGACAACACCATGGGTCATTACCATGGTTCTCTCAATACCATATATCTAATACAATGGGCTTATTACATTATTGCTAACTACTTGTGGCCCCTTACATGGTGCACATTAACCACATTATTTATTAACTATGGCCCATCCCATTATTAAATTATTCCCTTGGGTGTCTCCCTCTCTACCCCATAATGTCCCCCCTAGGTATACTACACTCCAACTCCTACAATGTCGCCAAAGACTATTCCTCCTTACGCTTTATGTGATGTTTCTAGTCATGCCACCAAGAATTGTCTTGGACTCCCTCATGTTAAAGATGTGGTTGATGATACCTTCCTTGAGTCTAATATTCCTGAGGTCCATGTCACCTTGCCTAAGTTAGCTAAGAAGAACAGATCATTACACACAAACCACCCTTGTGCTTTGTGTGATAATTATGGCCACTATTCCTATAATTCTCCCCATCTCAATGATTTTTGTGATACACTACAAGTTCTTCACAAGTTAGTGGCTATTCATAGTGAGTCTACCTCTCCTCTACCTACAGATTCTGGTCCTACTCGTACACCAGAACAGGAGGTCTCTCAAACACCCATTGTGATCCTTTCCCCTAATGTCACGATGATGGATAGTACTTCTCTTTTTCTCTATGTGTTGTCATCCATGAGATCGATGCATTGGAACTCCCTTGATGTCCCCTATTGTGATTCTATTAACCCTTCTTCAATTGAACCCCACTATCAACATTGGTAGATATTCCATCTACTTTTGATATGTCTCCCCACATTAACGATTCATATGTGAACCTTATCTCTCATGAAGATGCTTCAGGTAACTCTTTTCCATCATGTGGTCCTTCTTCCTCCATTTCTCCCATCTTCCATTCTAATGAATACATCATGGAAGCTATGACCACCCTTGATTATCCTTCATATGATATACACCATCGTGCGTACTTCCTTCTGCAGCAAACCCATGACCAATGTGTTGTGGTGTCCAAAGAATTCATTCATTGTGAAGCCAATTGGATCAAAAATCCCATTCTTGCACTAGATTCTTTATAAGAAGGAAATATGGATAACAATTCCCCAACCATAAAATCAACATTTCGAACAAACCAATCGTCAAATAAAAATTTATCTTGGGGCCATAGTGCACCACGCAAGAAATTGATGCTTACACAAAGTTATTTAAGGAATTCCGTGATGTTTTTTCCATGTCTTGTTCTAAAATGCTTGGCCTTCATCCCACCATTATTGAACATCACATCAACACTTGGCCCAATTCCATACCCATCTACCAAAATAAAGGCCTATTCATCCTTCAAAATGTGAAGCTATCCAAGTTGAAGTTGATAAGCTCAAGCAGGTTGCTTTCATATATCCTATTGAATACACCACATGGGTTTCCAATCCCGTTCCCATTCTCAAGAAACAAGCCACCATCCATGTCTACTCTAACTTCCATGAACTACATAAATATTGCCCCAAAGACAACATATTTCCACCCTTCATATACCAATTGATTGATGAGTGCGTGGGGCATGATGTTATATCCTTTATATATGGATTCTGCAGATACAACCAAAAACGTATCCATTATGATGATTAGTTTAAAACCACTTTCACTAGTCTGTGGGGAACTTTCTCTTACAAGATCATGTGTTTTGATTTAAAGGGGGCCACTTTTCAACATGGCATCTCATACTAATTTCATGACTTGGCCCATATTCTACTTATGTATCCAAATGATCTCACTACTTGTTCCAAACTTTGGTCGCAACACCTTCATGATTTTCATACTGTGTTCCTATGAAATTGCAAGTATGAGATTCACCTCAATGCCCTTAAGTGTGTATTTTTCATTTTGAACAGGTGAATTTTATGCTTCATTATGTCCAATATAGTGCCACGCTTAACCTACTCAAATTTTAAGACATCCATGAACATCTTCCTCCACGTACACTTCACTAGTTATAAAGCCTCCAAGATGAGGCTAACTTTCTTACTCAATTTGTTCCTTACTATGCCACCGCGGCTCATGGGTTTACTAGACTCCTTCTATCTATCATTCCATTTTTTTGTGATAACAAAGGTCAATAGTCTTCCGATGCCCTTAAACGTGCTCTCACTTCTACTCCCATTATTAGTCCACCTAAATTTAAGAGGGATTTCATCTTGTACATCTCTGCATCCACCCATTTGGTTATTGGGGTCCTCATACAAGAAGAGTTTGGAGGTATTGATAATGTCATATACTATGTTAGTAAGAACCTTAATAGTCTTCCTATGTCATACTCCCATGAAGAAAGTCTAGCGTTGGCTGTTGTGTTCTTTGTTCAAAAGCTTCATCATTATATCCTTACACGTACCACCAAAGTTGTGACCAATTCCAACCCCATAATTTTCATGGTGGGTCAACACATAATTAGTGCTATATATGCCCATTGGATCATTATCCTTTCAGAATTATACCTTGAAATTGTCACACCTAAGAGTAAGAAAGGTTAAGCCATTTATGAATTTCCCACCGATGTGCCTGATCCGCTGGTTAATGATGACCTTCCATATGAACACTTGTTTGCCATTACCTCAGATGATCCCTTGTATGGTGACATCCCTGCCTATCTATGAACCCATAAATTCATGCCCCACATCACTCATGATGATCGATGATGTATTTGACATCAAGCCCCTTGCTACCTCCTCATCAGTGATGATTTTTATCATTGTGGTGTCGATATTGTCCTTCGTTGTTGTCTAACCTATGATGAAACTGAGCAAGTTCCCAATGCTTTCCATGGCGACACTTGTGGTGACCACCTCTCCAGAATGGACAGTACCTAGAAGATCATGCATGCTTCATACTTTTGGCTTCCTCTCTTTAACGATTGTATTGAGGTAGTCAAACACTATACCAATTGCCAATTATACACCCCTAAGGCATGAGCTGCACCTACACCTCCCAATATAGTTATCACAGATAGTCCTTTCTTTAAATGGGTTATTTAATTTTTGGAGCGTCGACCCCCATCCGTTAATAACCACAAGTATATTATCATGTTTGTCGAATATTTTACCAAATGGGCTGAAGCTGTGATAACATTCAATAACACCACATCTACTGCAGGCCTCTTCTTTTTCAATGATGTTATCACTCTATTTGGTGTTCCAAAACAATTTTTCTCTAACCATGGTTGAAACATTGAAGATGTGATATGGCATGAGCTATCCTCCCATTTTAGTTTTGAACATCAAAATGTATTGTCATATGACCCCCAAGGAAATGGCCAAGTTGAAGTTGTCAGTAAGATTCTTAAGACTATGCTTTAGAGGATGGTGAATAAACACAAGACCAACTGAAATTTAATTTTCTTCCATGCTTTGTGGGCCTATATAACTTTTGTTCAAGCCATCGTTTCACTCCTTTCCACCTAGATTTAGGAGACGAGACAATTTTACCAATCGAGTGCAAAATCCATTCCCTTCAACTTGCCATTAAACTCTTCCTAGACACCCAACTTTAGAAAAATGACTCATCATGCTTGCGCGTGCCACTAAATACCATTATGTTGCATTAAAAACCATCAAAGTGGCCAAAAAGTGCACCAAATATTAGTATGACTGCAAAGTACATCCCCATACCTTCCATGAAGGCGACCTTGTTCTTGTGTATGACCAAGCCCATGATTTCCTAGGACATGGGAAGTTTGAACCATTATAGTTAGGGCCTTATATCATCCATAAGTGTTTGGGTGAGGGGCCATACTTGTTGGAGGATCTAGAAGGAAAAATGCTTCCCAATCCTTGCTCTAGATTAAGAAATTTTACCCATAACATTTCCCATTGAAATGTGTGTATCTTTTTCTTTCCTCTTGCATTTAGGAATTTTGCATCTGCCACATTATTACACATTGTTTTTTTGTGTCTTTCATATGGATCAATCATCCATGCCTTGTATCGGTTTTTCCAATGGTGTGAGTCGCTTCACTAGGAATCTATCCTTGACATCTTGGGTTATTTTCACCGACATCAAATTGTTAGTCCACTCCAACGACGTTTGCATTGGATCTGCCACCAATAAATAGTCTGAATATGATGTTATGATAATTTTGTTAGTCAATGCCCTTAACCATCACATCCTTCACCTTCATGTTTGTATTGATTCCTCGCTACTTGTTGCACACTTCAACGGTGTTTATCATGTGCGTAATCCTATACTATTGAGAAAATATCTATGTGTTAATCTTTTCGTGCATGAATTTGAATCAGTTTCATTCAATCTGTTCCTCCAGCCCAAAATCACTATGTAGATACAATTGGAAATAGAAATCCAAATTGGCATTTGTCGCATGTAACAAGACATCCATAAACAAATGGCGAGCCACAATCGTCACAAAATCTACATGACCATAAATATGTATTGTAATAGAATGTTTTTAGTTCACTACTTTAAATACATCAGACATGGACACTCACATGTTGTCATAAAACAAAAATGGGGACCCTCATGTCCTTATGGGTAATCACTATCATTTGGAGGCTCTCAAGCCAACAAATCCATTCCATGAGCCCACAGATCGCGCACTTCCTGACCAACCACCGCAAGGCACCGAGTGATTCCTTGCCACTCTGGGTGAATACCTATGCACTAATTTGTATAGAAATATTCTAAATCATGCCACCCACAATCTATCACCCTGATTAGTAGCACATCATATCTGCATCGAAGATCATCCTGTAGAGCACCATCACTTGGTCTCTGTTGCGCTTAGGTACCACACTGATATACAACCCATAGCACTATGAATCATCCTGTTGGTACCACAACATTTAGAAATTAGTACCACATACATATATTTCTCGAACTAAAAATGCATCAAAGATATAGAAACTTTCACTTACCATTTAGGCCCCATGCTCATCCCAGTGGAAGTGGTAAGTAAGGATCACCCTGATAGTTCATGCCACTCCATGGATAGTCGTATATGTATACAGGAATCTCAATACAATGAGGGAAAAGCTCAAGTTAGAACTCTCACTCAACTCCCCCTCCTCCTCCTCATCTTAGTAGCTACCCGTAGTCACACATCCACAGCCCCTGTGGGCCCCCACCATGGATCTGAACATGAGGTTGCATAGTGGAGATCCTCTAAAAGAAGAGTGAGCATAAAAAGGTCCCAAATGAAAAACTATCATTGGTCACTTATCTACATAATTTAAATTGTTGTTTCGAAGTTGACAACATCATCAAGGCCAACCCATAGTAGGTCCCTCCTAATACACTTTGCACCTACATCATCTGCCCTCCAGTGATATGGTGGAAGGCATGACTACCATAGATCCATACCAACATTGTAGTTGTAGCTCATTTACCTACCCTCTCGAAGTCATTGATTTGGGGTTCATTCCCTTTGCATGACTCCCTGGTACACAAAGACAATCAACAAACTCATTAATATGCCTCCCATGAGGAACCACTGGATGTATGTCCCCGACTAGCCCCAAGTTGGGTAGTCTTGTGAGAAAATATATGCCTTGGATCGTGATATTCATCCAATGCCCTTGTACCACAAAGGCGTCCGGATCTAGGTCCCAGTAACTCACTATCCTTGAAACCAAGGACTCATCAATCCTCATCATAGTGTTCTTTAAGGACTTCAACACATAATATTGTCCCAACAATGCTATCACTCCTTGATTCCCCTGAATCTCAACATAGAGGGATGCCAAATCTAATTCTCACCATAATATCTTTAACTTTTCCATACCTGTAAAATACCATTTTGTTTTTTCAGTCAAGATTCAAAGGCATTCATGACCATTACATAGCTTCAGCTTCTAGTAGACCACCAAACCTACCCATCCCCCGAACTGAGAACACCTTTTTTCTATCAAAACTACATTGGACACACTTGTGGGCCTAATTTCGTTGCTCGAGAGTGCAGATCAAGCCCCCAGAAGGACATTGCAACCATGAGGATGAACAAAAATCCCCTATAGAAAGCTAAAACCCTAATTTGAAAATCTAATCCACAAAAAAATATGACTAAGGTTAGGCCACCTACCTCCAACTTACAGATCCTAATTTCAATGACCGGTTTGTCCACTACAAGATCGACAATATTTAGAGCCTTCTCCACCTCTCCAAATTCTCCATAGATCACAATGCAAATGAGTTGGATTTGGAGGCAAAAAACAATTTTATAGGAAAAGACCTAGCTTTCCATCACCCATTGTGACCCAATCATAGCTCTATTTGACGAACCATCAACATCGTTGGAAAGCACCCACTGACTTCTATAATAGGTTTCTCTTGTTTTTGGTAATTTGAAACTTCACCCTGAAGCCATTTTTTCCATGAGGTCTCAATTTACTGCCTCTTAAAATAAAATCTCTTCATTCGAGCCACCCGTACTCTAGTACCACTTTACCTTTGCATTGGTTGATGTACATGTCAATTTTTTTGATGAGTAACCATCAGTTACTCATGTTTTTGTGGTCGTGTCTGGGACTCCCCCATGTGTTGGCATCATCGAGTCACCCTTGTTTAGAGAATTTTGGATGTGTCACCCTTGTACTTATGGAATTTTCTCTAAGTCCCCTCGAACCCTCTTATAGTGTTTCATTCATTTTTGTGTTGCATTCTTCCCCATTTAAATCATATTTAGCCTCCATTTGTACTATTATGTCTTTACCAAACCCCTTTTCAAGTCATTGACCATCCCCTTCAGAATCGAGTAAGTCGTTTCCAATTCAACCATTCTTATTATGCTCTAACAATTGAAGTCGTCAGTCTAGCACCCATCTTGTTTCCTTCCATCACCATCCCTGGTGTCACTCCATATTTCACTCTATTATGATCCCTCATGCCTTTATTGAGGATTACTTATTACCTTAACTCTAATGGGCCCTCTTCTATTGGCCTTAACACATTAGTTCTAGAAGATTGTTCTAGAGGATGGTGTACCTTGGACGTTGAGGTGCTCGACATCAACTCCTTATCTCATGGTTGAGATTCATACACTTGTTGGCTCAGTGATCCATATGATTGTCCCAATGATTCCTAAGTGTGTGTGATATTTTCCGGACCTCATGAGGGAGTGGCCCTTCAAGTAGCTCCCCACATGCCCAAATGATCATTGATCTTGCTCCAACAGAAAATGTAGTTCCACAAATATGATGGGTTCAACTTCCTCTACTTGTAGCACCCACAACATGCATGTCTCCTTCATATGACTCATTCAGATCTTCAAATCCCTTTCTGATCGGCAGGGCATCTCTGGCTGTGACTCCTACTCACCATGTCATCTTGAGGGGAATTATATCTCATGTACTCAAATCTTATCGTATTTAGTCCTGCCCTATGTTTTTCCTAGTGTATTATATATATTGGATTAATTATATTATTTTTTGGACCATTGATGCTAATGTATCATGTATCATGCATCATGTAATTTGTAGCTCATTCCCACATTGTTGGGCTCATCACTATTCATTCTACATAGTAATCTTAGTGGGCATGGTTATGCCTCCCCTGCCCCATTTGAGATCATGTAATAGGACATGAAAAGAGACTTCTATTAGTTTAGTAGGTCTCACCCCCTCCATTATTCATATGTACTTGAATTTCTTCAGTTCTCTCTCTCTCTATTTGACTCCCCTTTTGGTGTCTCAAGGTAGTGTAATCTAGAACATATTTTGGTCATATGATTTCACACCATTCTTAATTCCCACAAAATAATTATAATTCATTTTATTTGTTAATTTTTTACCAATAAAGATATTTAACCAATTTTAAATATCTTTTTTCCTCTCCAATAAATATATTAAATTATTCCAAGAGGTTAGATCTACATTTGGTTCCTATTAATTTATTATTCTCCATTTTCTAGGCTTATGCATGTGACTAGAGGGCTACAGTGAAATTCAGGTAATGTTGTGCCAGTGTCTGGGAGTCCAGGTCAGTAAAAAAGAAGGTTAACTCAGAGTTTGGGAACCTAGAATGGTGGTTTAGCCCTTGGGGGTCCTCTAGCACTTCAGAGAAGTCAATAAAGTCTTTGTTTGTTGACTCGATTTCATTAAGGTGATCTAGGAGATTGAGTCATGTCATAGTAGCCCCAAACTCATGTTTGCCTTGGAAGGGTGATGAAAGTGGCTAAATGTGGGAGGTGGTGTTACAAGATCATTGTAATTAAAATTTGGAGCTCTAATACATGGTCATATTGGATTAAATGTTCAATACCAAACATTTGGGACTAAAATTTAGAGCTATGATATACAGTGGTACCATAGAGAGGTTTCAACACTATACCTTTCAGATTAAAATATGGAGTTCTGATAGGAGTGGAGAGAGAGAAAATTTTCATGAATGTAGTTTTGGGATTAAATGTTCTAGATTTTATATAGACTGACATCAATACAAAGGTTAAACACTGAACCTAAAGAGGCTAACAAAAAAATGATCAAATTTAATACCCAGTTTAGTCATCGTATATGTTTATTTCTAGTTTGTAGTTGTTGTGGTTTGTAACCTTGATATAATATTGCTATTTATTTTTCTCCAACATGTATAATTAACATGGGTTTAGCTTTGTGAACATCTTTAGATCAACATGATTAAGAAATGACATACCAAGTGATATATTACTATATTCATGCCAATTTTAATTACCAATTGTGCACATCTAACAACATATAGGAAGATACAAATTCCAACAATAAATAGAGGAAAGAGTAGCAAAATGGCAGAGTATAACATTCCAAAATTATATCATCTTTAGGAAGAGGACTTAGTGGGAAAAATTTGAGAGAAAAATTGTCTTCATTGGATGGACACCCTTAGGAGTTTGAGAGATAAAGTGAGACGTTTTAAAGTAGATAATGAAAGGTTTTTCAAAGAATAAGAAAGAAAAGAAGAGTTGAATGTAATTATTTTGTATTTATTATAGAATCAACAAAGGAATAAGCAACATGAGCTTGGTTCTAACTATTTAGGCAATCACAAATCCAAGGAAAGTTTTCTTGAAATCTAGAAGTAGGTATTAAAAACAAATAGGGAACAAGAAAAAAGGTCAAGAAAAAGGTATAAGCAAGTAAGTGAAGTCACGCCGAGGGGAAGAATCCTACTTATAACCTCAAAAAGAGTGTCAATAAACTATTATACATTTTATATTGTAGTAACTAGAAGACAACATGAATGAAGGATGAGTGGGAGGAGCTCAATGCTATAGGAGTTCACAACAGCATATCCTCCTACCTCTGATGGATAAATAAAGAAGGATGAATCTACCCCCTCCCTAGGATAGATGATTTGTTGGATCAGTTGTAGCAAGGAAAATAATTGACCAAGTTAAACTTAAAGCTTGGATATCAACAAGTTCAAGTTCAAGAAGAAAATACCTAGAAGACCACCTTGAAAACCAACCAATGATTTTATGAGTGGTTTGTCATGCCACCTGTCCCATGGAATGCCAAAAATAAATTTATGACATTAATGAATGATCTATTACATCCTTTTATATATTCATTTTTTTTAATCCTTTTGGATGATATATCAATATAGAGTGCTACCTAGGAGGAGAATTTGCCACATTTGACACAGGTGATAGAGACATTAAGGAAGAACTAGCTGCTAGATAATATGGAGAAGTGTGAGTTTGCACAACAATATTTGGTGTATCTCGTGTATGTGATAGGTGGAGGAGATTTGAAGATAAATCCTACCAATATGGAGGCCATCATGAAATGACTAATGCCTACTACTTTTTTTTAGGTTAGGAGTTTCATCGAGAAAGTACAGTACCTGATAAAATCCATAGCCTCATTTTCAATGGTAGAAACACCATTCTATTACATGACAACAATTGGAAAGAGTTTCGAGTGGGCAAAAGGTTACAAGAGGGCCCTTTTGATGTTAAAGAAGAAGATCATTTATATACTAGTTTTGGCATTATGAAACATTTTTCATCCCTTTGAAGAGGAAGTAGATATAATTGGGTACATTGTGTAAGTAGTCATAATACAGGGAGGAATTTTTGTATGCTACTATTTTGAAGTATTTCATGGAGTTTTCCTTAACTACCCTACCTATGACAAGGAGCTTTATGACCTAGTGTAAGATATGAAGAAGTGGAAGCACTATCTAGTGGGGAAGGAGATATTAATTCACATATATCACCGAGTAGTACAATACTTGTAGGCCCAGAGTAAGATATAATAGGAATTATAAGCGGATGGGGTTTCTACAATAATTTCATTTGGTGATCAAGTACAAGAAGTAAAACATAAACACGTTGTATGGTATGCTTTCAAGGTCATCCCATCAAATATCACAATTTTGGGGACATTTATGCACATGGAGCCAATCACCTATGATGCATACACAGAGGCATATCAAGAGGATGAGGACATTAAGAAGGTGTTTTAGTAGTTGTAGAGTCAGAATCACGTGCACTATGATGACAACATTGGTGAAAACCTTCTCTAGGAAAAGTTATTGTATAGTCTGGATAAGTTATGTGTGCCTGAATGTGAGTGATTGTAGCCAATTAAATAGGCTCATAGTTCCAAGGTTATAGGGAACTTTAGTGTAGGTAACATCAGGGACAACATGTATAGGTGTGTGTATTGGCCCAAGATGTCAAAACATGCAGATAGGTTCATAAGAGGATTCATTATTTCCTGTACCAAGAAGCCTAGAAACATAAAATGGGGTCTATATCATCCCTTACGTATACATATTCATCCTCGAGAGAAAATTTCCATGGAATTTGTGGGAGATTTACTAATAACCAGGAAGGGACATGACTTCGAATTCATAGTCATTGATAGATTCAACAAAATGTGTTCACTAATGCCTTGTAAAAGGACCATCAATAGGAAGGAATCAACAAAAACATTCTTTGTACAAGTATGGGTGCACTTTGGGATGCTAAGGAGCATCATTTTAGATAAGGAAATGAGATTTATCAGCGCATTATTGACTATATTGTTGGGGAAGATGAACACAAATTTGAAGCGATCCATAACATTCCATCCATGGAAAGATGGGTAAGTAGTCACAATGACTTTGGTGCAACTTTCGAGGGGTTACAACCAAAAGCATGTGAAAACCTGTGATGAAAATTTGTTATGCATATAACATTCTTATAATATAGAAATAAATCAAGGTGGGAGATAGAGGATGGCTACAATTGAACAAGGAGAGGCCACAAAGGCCTAATATGAAAATCAAGGCTTTGCAGTATGGTCCCTTCAAGATACAATAAAACCTTTGTGATAATTCCTATTGACTCAATTTACCACCACATTTGTGCATTTACTTTGTTGTGAAAGTAGTTAATTTAAAACTTTATAAGCCTTTCATGCTAGATCAGGAAGGGGAATAGGCCCTACCCTCTATGGACGATTTGGCACTAGATGGTCAAGAAAAGTTGATAAATGATACGATTTTGCAGAAGAGGTTCAAAACTATAAGATAGAGGTAACATGACCATCGAAAAATTAGGTTTAATAGACAAGTTTTAGGAAAAAATAAATGGTACACACGATAACAGGTTGAGGAAATATTTTGTCACTTCATTTAGTAGAAGGTTTTGGGGACCAAAAGACTCCCAATGATATGAAAGTCACCCTTGAGTGACCTCAGTTAGTTAATTAATGAATGAAGGTATTACAAACTGATGTGCTGGTGTGTGTCTATGTTATTTTAGGCAACGGATCAATCAGATTGCAAAATACACAGACATTGGAAAATGAAAAACAACAGAGAAGCACAGTAAGAAAATACAAGAACACAACAATTAATAAGGAGTTCACCCTATCCTCTAGGGATACATCTCCGGTCCAACTCTCAGTGATTGCCTCCTTTTATTGTGTCTTTAAAGTAGAGAATTACAATGAGGAGATCAATCTAAGTCTCCTCAAACAAAATTGCTTGGCAAGGTGGTTCTTGGATTCCCCAAGCCACTAGAGTGCACAAACTCTTTTCCTTATGAGCACTTGACCTTTTTGGTCTTTAAGGGGAGGAGCCCAATATGGTATTCAGTTCTCAATAGATCCCCTTAGGAGTGGCTTGAACCTCTCCAGCTCTCTGGTGCTCGATGTTGGTTGTGATCAGCTCAGCCCTCTGTCCTTTTGCTTTTGCTTCACTGTCTCTCCTTCGTTTTTACTATCTTCTTCCTTTTCTTCTTTTTTTCCATCTTCGGTGTCTTTTGATTTGTTTGTTCATTTCTTAAAAGCCAGTCGATCTCATGGATGTTTGATTCCTCTTCTTCCTCTGTCGGGTCACCTGCTACTGCTCCTTGGGGTTCCCTGTCTTGCCGTCATCATCAACGACTCATAGCGAGTGGCCACTTGTCCTCTTGCGAACTACGACAGCTCTTCCTTGTCAGTTTGGTTCCTTAGTTCCATTAGGAAATGACTCATCTGCTGCCTCAACGGTCAAATCGGACATCAAATCCTCATAGTTCTTAGCTTAATCCCCTATCAGATTTGGTTCTTTCATCAAGTGCACTGTCGGCGGTTAGATATGGAATCTCCTGATCCAACGTCATTCACTCATTTTGCATGATTTACTTATTCGACTATTAGCATGCGATGAGCAGTGGTTTTATCTCTCCTCCACCTGCCATGCATTAGGCGTTGAATGGAATCATTAGGCTTCAGCCAAATTCACTTACTGCCCAAGGGTGGCCTGGATATATACCATCGGTTTTTGGAGCATGGGTCCTGCCTTTAGCCTTTTTCTCTTTTCCCCATGGTTTTCCTAGCTTCCTTGCAATCGAGCACTTCGGGGACTTTCCATTTCGAGGGGTTTTTCCTAGTGATGCATGATTGCATCAGAAACTGCCTCCTTTTCCCAATCTAGGCTTCCAGGTGATAGTTTCACCTCCTATGTAGTCTCCATGGGCCTCAATCAGCACGCTTTAACCGAGGTCCTCATCACTCCACACTGACTGCCAACTACCACTATTCAAAGGTTTTCCTGATCGCTCTTTGCTATTGAATTCAAGGTTTTTTCCTGATCTGATACAATCATGGTGCTTTGATTATTCTTCATGGATCCAACTCGAATCATGGCCTTCCCACTAAAAAAGATTTTGGACCACCAAAATTTGGTTTTCAAGCATCGAGTATGTGAGGTTACTATTGTCTCACTGCTCGGCTTTGAACCCTTGAGCCCTACTCTGATGTACTCAACATCTCCTCTACATGTCGTCCTCACCTTCCTATCTAGAACTGTGTCTTCTTGCAACTCATTAAGATATTTAGGTAGCAGGTCATCAATAGAAGGCAATTGACTCTACTCTTTGGGATCCTCAATTAGTGAAGGTTAAACAATCTCAAGCAATCTGCATTTACGACTGAGTATATGTGCATGTAAGCTGGTAGATCAAGGCGAAAAACATTTTCACCAATCTTCTCAAGTATTCTGAAAGGTCCATACTTGATGGGCTTTAGATTTTTACCTTCACCTTGCATCATGTCCTTGATGATGTACAGTTAGACTTGGTCACCAATTTCGAAACTATGCTCCATCTGATGCTTGTCATGCCTAGACTTTTATTTGGCTTGGCTCTTTTCGAACTATTCATGTACTTCTTGGTGGATCTTCTAGATTTGTTCAATGAACCTAGTTGCCCTATCGACATCACTATGTCCCTCAACTGTGGTATCTTTACGAAAGAAAAAAATCTAAAGGAGACCTTGCGGTAAAACCAAAATAGATCTCAAAAGCAGATCTCTATGTAAAGGAATGTTTTTCTCTATTGTAAGCATGCTACACATAACACAAATGTTCATCCCAAAGCTTAGGATGTTTGCTGCGATATCATCCGAGTAACTGGATCACTGTATTATTAACTACTTCTGTCTAGCCATCAGTTTGTGGATGAAACGCTGTCTTTTCTTTAGTTTGGTGTCCATCAGTTCCCATAGACTTTTCCAAAACATCCCCACAAATCAGGTGTCTTGATAAAAAACAATGGAAGTGGCTAATCCAAAATGAACCCACATATGTTCAAAGAACAGTTTTGTAGTTTTTTCAGCCGTAATTTGTTTATTACAATGTATCAAAATACACATTTTGTTGAACCTATCCACAACAACATATAGATAATCATGACCTTTCCTAGATTTAGGCAGTCCTTTAACAAAATCCATGGAAACACATTCCCAAGGGTGAGAAGGAATTGGTAATGGAGTGTACAAGCCTAGTTTTATGTTGTCGGGCTTGCTTTTAGCACCCATATTACACCCTCATATATATCTAGAAACTCTCTGGCCAATAACAAAATCTTTGCAGTTGTGCAATTTTTTTACTTACCCCAAAGTGACTTGACATCAGAGAAGTGAGTGCTTCTATAATTATCTTTACTCTCTCAATTTGTGCATAACTTCCCACAATGGTATAAGAGTCGGTTCTTTACATGATAATCCAATTCTTCTACTCTTTTTCCTTGACATAAAGTTGCATATACATCTTTGAAATCTATATCTTGAGCATATTACTCAACGTAACTCTCATGTAACACCTAATTATGCTTAAGTATAGTAGATTCATTATAATTGGTCTAGATAACATGTCTACAACTTTATTGTGTATGCCTTTTTTATATCTAATGACTAAATGAAATTGTTGTAGAAAACCCAACCACCTATAATGTGTGCATTGCTACAACTTATTTTGGGAGTGTAGATATTGAAGTGGTTGATGATCAATATGTATTAGTATCCCTTTGCCTATTAAGTAATGTTTCCACTTTTTCACACTCTGAACTAATGTATACAATTATTTATCATATGTAGGATAGTTGACTATTATAGGATTAAAAGTCTTAGAATGATAACATGTGGGTTTACCGTGCTGTGTCAACACTCCTCCCATGGCATAGTCATTGGCATCTGTTTGGATCGCAAATGGTCTTTGTAGATCAGGCAGTGCTAGTATAAGTGTTGTACTAATCTTTTCTTTCAAGGTGTCGAAGGATTTCTAATGTTTGCCTCCCCACTGAAACAACTTTTTCAATCTTGTTAAGGCATGTAAGGGAGTTGCAATTGAGGAAAAGTTAGAAATGAACTTCCTCCAATATTGTTCTGCCCCTAAAAATATTCTCACTTCTATAGCAGACTTGGGTTTAGGCCAGTTTATAATTACTACCACTTTAGAGGGATCCATCTTCAATTCACCACCCCCTACTATATATGACCCAAATAATTTAGAGATGTTTTGCCAAATAAACATTTGGAGAGTTTAACATGAAGTTTTTATCTTTTCCAAACATCTAGTGTCTGCTTAACATGCTTTAAGTTTTCTTCCCACGTTTTACTAAAAATCAAAATGTCATCCAGATACACAATAACAAAATCATCAAGAAAAGGTTTGAGTACATCATTCATTAATCTCATGAAAGTAGTAGGATCATTGGTTAAGTGAAAAGGCATAACCAACCACTCATACAAGCCTTGCTTCGCTTTGAAAGCAGTCTTCCATGCATCTTGTTCTACAACTCTGACCTGATGGTATCCACTGTGCAAGTCTAACTTGGTGAAATAAACAACTTCCCTCAATTGATCTAAAAGATCATCTATGTGAGGAAGGGGATACAATTTTTTATTGATATCTTATTAAGTGCTCGGTGGTCAATGCACATTATCCACGAGCCATCTTTCTTTCTCACCAAAACAATTGGTGACCCACATGGTTATGTGCTAGGCCTAATGAACCCTTTCTCGAGTAACTCCTACACCTGCTTCTTGATTTCAACATTCTCTAAAGTAGACAACCTGTACATTCCAATATTAGGAAAAAGAGCATCTTTCTACAAAATAATATCATGTGCTATTTCCTTTTTCAGAGGTCGACCTTTAGGTTATTGAAACAAGATATCATACTCTAAAACAACCTTTTCTAATTTAGCTTGTTGTTTAGCATTACAACCCTCAAATACATTGGTTTTATCAGGTTTCTTTCCCTTTACAACCATCAGTAAGAATTGTTTGCATGAATTTATCATTTTTTTCATCTACCCTGACTTTATGAGAGTATAATTATTCTTAAGCTTATGGGCTCTTACAAAGTATTCGATTCCATCTTTGACAAGTAGATACTTTTTCTCAGATCTATAGAAAATAGCTTTTCTATCATATAAGTAGGGACTTCCTGAAAGGAATTTTGTCTAACTTAACCTCATCTACAAATTCTGACCCAAATGAAAACTTGAGTTCGCACTGTCTAGTCCCTTGTAGTTGTGCTTTATCATTCAACCATCCTAATGGGTATGGTTTCTTGTGAGGTGTAATTGACCATCACAATTTCTTTACAATTGCTTCAGAAATCAAATTTACTTGTGAGCCACTATCAAACAAAGTATCAATCTTTTGATGTTTGGAAATAACTCGAATATAGAAAAGCTTATGTCTTTTTCTCTCATTTCCTTCATCAATAACAGATTGTGTAGAATTACTAGTAGATGCTTTATAATTATTACCTTTTATACCTATTACTAGAATGGTTGTTTCATCTCCCAAGTCTTACCCAAAATATTTCTGAATAGCTGCAGTAGTCTTCTTCTTCTTGCCCTCAAACTTCTTAGGTCTCAGCTCTGGATGTAGAATCGAACAATGCTCATCATCATGCCCATCATTTTTATAGTGAGTGCATGAAGCCTTGCTTTTCTGTGCAGTGTTAGCCTTCCTTGCTTTCCAATTCTACTTTCTTTTCTCCTTGCTCTTTGTTGCAGTGGGTTGGGATGGTCCCCCAACTTTTGCATTTCCATTCTTTCCTCTAGCTTCTAGAGACCTCATCTATACCGGTGGGATTAAACATGAGGATGGTATGCCTTATGTAGATGTGTAGACCACCAATGTACTTCAACGGAGTCTCTGGTGAGTCTAATGAGATTTCTAGAATTAGTGCTCTCTTTCTAAATTCTTTAGTGCACCCTTACACACTTTTCCCTTTCAACTGTCGAAGAGTTTTCCAACTCATCATGGCTTGTTGCATGTAGGCCAATGGATAGAACTGCTTTTTGATTGCAGACGCAAATTCATTCCAGACAGAGTTAGTCCTACCACATCCTTTCATGTCAGCTTGGGTTCTACCTTACAACTAAACCAAGCAGTGCCTCCAAGGCATAGGCTTGCCAGCTGAATCTTGCTCTTGTCTGAGTCAATGTTCTACACTCTATAATACACATCAATTTGTCTAATCCAATTGTCCAACTTTTCTGCATTTAACTCTCCATCATATATAGGAAAATCAAATTTAACATCTAGCTTGATCAAAGATGCTTTCTTGTTATGTACATGGCTATTAGGAGGTGTGAGAAAGCTTTCCTCCTTCTCTTTTCCTTTTGAGTGGTCATGGAAATGTGATTCATCTTCTCCTTTGTCTTGTTTAGAGCCCGATGAATCTTCATCCTTATGTTTTTTAAAGTCCTTATGCATTTCTTCTACCATGGACTTTATGGCTAGGAAACTTTCTGTGAATTGAGGGTCTTGGCCCATAGGACGTTCCTCTAACATTATCTTTCGAGGAGAGACTCTCCCAATTTCAATATTAGTTTCGACCAACTCTCCTTTTCCTAATTTGAGCTTTGATCTAGTAAGCATTCATAGCTAAACCAACACAAGCTTGCCTAACCTTAACAACCTAAAGCTTTGATACCACTTGATGTGAAAATAACCCTTGAGTGACCTAAATTAGTTAATTAATTAATGAAGGTATTATAGACTTATGTGCTGGTGTGTGTCTATGTTACTTTAGGCAACAAATCGATCAGATTGCAAAAAACACAGACACTGGAAAATGGAAAACAGTAGAGAAACACAATAAGCAAATACAAGAACACAACAATTAATAATGAGTTCACCCTATCCTCGAGGGCTACATCTCTGGCCCAACTCTCAGTGGTGGCCTTCTTTTATTGTGTCTTTAAACCAGAGAATTACAATGAGGAGCTCAATCTGAGTCTCCTGAAATAGAATTGCTTGGCAGGGTGGTTCCCGGATTCCCCAAGCCACTAGAGTGCATAGACTCTTTTCCTTACTAGCTCTCGACATTTCTGGTCTTTAAGTGGAGGAGACCAATATGCTACTCGATTCCCGATATATCCCTTCATGGGTGGCTTGAACCTCTTAAGCTCTCTGGTTCTCGATGCTGCCTGTGGTTAGGTCAACCCTCTCTCTTTCTGATTTTGCTTCACTCTCTTTCCTTCATTATCTCTATCTTCTTCCTTTTGTTCTTTTTTATGTCTTAGATGTTTTCTACTTTGTCTATTCATGGCTTTAGATCCAGTCAATCTCATGGCTGTTTGATTCCTCTTATTCCTTTGTTAGGTTGCTTGCTACTGCTCGCTTGGAGTTCCCTGTCTTGGCGTCATCATCAACTGCTCACAAGGAGTGGCCACTTGTCCTATTGTGAACTGCACTAGCTATCCCTCATCAGTTTAGTTCTTCAATTTCATCGGGAAATGACTCATCCATCACCTCAGTGGTTAAATCCGACCTCAAATCCTCATAGATATTGGCTTAATCCCTTGTCAAATCTCGTTCTTTCATCAGGCGCATTCTCAGCCATTAGATCTGGAACCTTTTGATCCAACGTCATTCGCTCATTTTGCGCAGTTGACTTGTTCAATCATTAGCATGAAATGAATGACAATTTTCTCTCTCCTCCTCTTGCCATGCATCACGCACTGAATGGAATTGCTAGGTTTCAGCCAAATCCACTTACCGCCCAAGGGTTCCCCCGATATATACCACTGGTTTTTGTAGCGCGGGTCCTACCTTTAGCCTTTTGTGCTTTCCCCCATGGTTTTTTAGTCTTCCATGCAACCAAGCACTTTGAGGGCTTTCCATTTTGAGGGGTTTTTCCAGTGATGCACGATTAACACTAATCACGCATCAAAAACTGCCTCCTTTTCCTAATCCGAGCTTCCTAGGTGCCAGTTTCGCCTCCTGCACAGTCTCCATGGGCCTCGGTTAGTTCACTTTTACCGAGGTCCTCATAATTCCATGATAGCTACCAACTGCCACTATTCAGAGGTTTTCTTGATCGCTCTGTGCTCTTGAATTCGAGGTTTTGTCCCAATCTGATACAGTCATGGTGCTTTGATTATTCTTCATGGATCTAATTTGGATCACCCAAAAGGAGTGGGTGTGATTTGTGTCGTATCCTTATATTATTTTTCATCTATCTCAATGCTTTAAGAGTGGAAAAAGTGGAGGAATAATCTGTTAGGCCCTTTTTACGGATGGGACCCAGTTTGGCAAAACATGGTCTAAGACCTTCCACGATAATTTTGAGGTGTCAAATGACATTTTATGAGGGTAAAAATTTATTTCTTTAGCACCACACTAATTTTTCCTATAATATAGAGAGGGACCTTTCCAATAGCATAAAAAGCACATCAATTGAAGTTTGTATGTGAAGGTTATGCCAATCAGAAGTTTGCCTTCATACTTTAACCACCATAGTTTCATAGGATGCCATGCTAACCCTATTATTCATGAAAGAGGCCATATGATCATGATGAATAAAACTATAGAAGGATCTATATATTCATTGGCTTGAGGGGGCCTGACCCAGGTTCATCGTTAGATAGCCAAACAAATCCCTACACTACTGGCCCTTTCAGCATCAAACCACGGAGCCCTAACTGAAGTCTCACCTAAAGCAGTATGGGGGGATACTGGAACCAAGTTTCTGCACCCTTGAGATGGTATGATGTTAGTTTATTCTAACTATTCCTACTTTCACATAGGTAGCTTCACTCTCTACTATATACTTTAGTATCTTCGTAAAGTGGTACAATAAGCTTCCGTGCAGCCCTACCTAGGGGCTGTCATCATTACATGATGCTAGAGAAATGATCTGCATTGTCTCTCAAACTAGGATAAGTATCTTACTTATCATATCTTAGTTAGCTTCACATAAACAGATGTTATTACATGCGTTCACTTAACCAATACATTTATACGCATTCACGCATCATATGAGCATTAGAAGTGAAATTCATACCCAATATAGCAGACGCATAAAAAAGAAATAACTACAGAGAATGATAGAAAACTTCTCTTTATTAATGATTCCCAATAGTTACAAACTTGACCCACCCTGTGCACTCAACTATAGGGGTCCACGCACTCAGTTGTAGACTACTAGGTCTCTGCACACTCAGTTGCATAGCCTCTACCTATGCTACAACCCAAAACTCAGACTTACACTTCAGAGCTATCTTGCATACATCTTCATTGATTTTCCATATTATATTAGATATTAGATGCCTTGGACTACTTACAGCTTTGCTCTATTTATACAATCCCATGGTCTGCAGACCATGGGTAGATCTTCTACAACCTAGATTACATTATCAAAATAAGGGTGGAAGCCTATGACTCCTTAATAGCTACGCACTTCGCGCCCACAAAATGTGGAGTCTTTACATTAGAATTACAAAATTGGACCAAAATCTAGGCCCTAAGCCCCAAAACTGCCCTTGGGGGATCCTGCACCCAACAATCCCCCAAAACAAACATCATCACTTGCCCTTGTGTCACTCTGCAAGTGTGAAGATCTTAGCGTGAAGACCTCCCAATGCTGTTTGGATGCCTGCAACTTTGGCAACATAGTGAGTGAATGCTTGCTGAACTTCTTCCACGCATTGTTTAGTGGCAACTACTGCTAAACTACTGCCATGAATCCTTTGCTAAGTTGCTTGTAGTTGCGCGAGCTTAGCCTAAATCGAGGCTATAATTCTATACGCCTCATCAATCCATGGTTGTAGGCGCGCTTTTAAGACTGCTTCCTTGTGCTGAGTGGCATCCACCTATTCCTTGAGTGCCTTTACCTCCTACATCCTTGCAAGTCTCTGTGTAAGGGAAAATGTCTGTGTGATCCCTTTTACTCCATCATACTTCTCTTGTAGCTTGCACACCTCTATCTCTAGGTGCTTTATATTGAAGTCCTCCTGCAAGGTAGCTATGACCTAGAATGACTACTCGAATAGATGAATGGAGTCTGCCACAACATTATCAACCACTACTATTGTTGATATAACCACAATGGTTCAATGTTTCTTGATTTCTGGTGGAGTTGAAGGCAAAGACTTCACCTGCAATTCTGCAATTTGCAGGTTCAGCTCTAACTAAACCCTGGCCATCTCTTCTCCAGAATCACACACCCCTATCGCCAATTTGTAGATGTATACCTCCACCGATTCTTCTCTTTAAATGTCAAACTTTGGGACCATTCGGCAGGGTTCCTCTATCACCTGCATAATCTACTAATTCTACTCAACTACTGTTGGAAATAATATTGAGAGGGGGGGGTGAATCAGTATTATCAAGTCAAATAATCCTTTTCAAAACCAAATTGTATACACTACTTCAGTTAATTCAACCCGCGTATATACACAACTATTCAGAAGTAAAACCACGTATACAGAGCAAACTATTAATTTACTTAAACTTTTAGATGATGTTTGTTAATCTGAGATGCAGCATCAAATAACCAGTAACTAGAGACAGTAAAACAGAGCAGAAAGACAATCACACACAAGAACACCAGATATAAGGTGGAAACCTAATGTGGGTGAAAACCACCTGCTGCAATTTGTCTCTATATTTCTCTAAATTAGAAACTTCTGTTTACAATGTACTGGTGTAGTCCTTTACCAGTACGCAGGCTGCAACTTGCAGAGAGCTACAACTCTCTCTCATTTTCGAGCTTCTCCTAGAAGCGAGCTACAAGCCCCTTAGCTCTTGCACTAGCCAAGATACTAGTACGTAGGTGCTGGCCTACAAAAAACTAAAACCTTCTCTTTCTTCCAGGGACCACGTTTCATAAATTTTTAGACTGGATCCATGAACATCAATCAATCATCAAAAATTTCTGCATCAAACAAACACCTTTTCACCAACTAGATCTGAAATCAAGTAGATACTTCTCTGCCAGTTGTACCCAAACACAGTACCAGAAACCACACAACAGAACCTAGAACACAGCAGCAATAAGCAGAAACAGCTAGATCACAACTTAAAGCATATATGCAATTTCAACAGTCAGCAACTTGCGTGCATACGCATCTGCGTATGGAACAACCTGCATATACGTGCCTTTACTTCACCTACACTACGTGTATACGCACCTTCGCTTCACTGAACCTGCGTACAGATCTATAAAGGAGAACACACTCTTCTAGATATTCAATCACTAATTAACCCAGATTATCAAACTTATAGATCAGACAAGCGCCACATCTAGCAGATCAAAATCATACAAAGATATTGTCATTCAGGCTTAAATATTATGACCCATGAATAGAACTTATCCTTCCTTTTGCGCTAAGGTTACTCCTTCCTTCAGATCCAGATCTGCATCACCACCCAATATACCAGCTCTAGCACTTTATCAGATTTTCAATATTAATTCATATGGTCATTTGTCACAAGATCTCCTTCCTCTTTTATAGTCTTAGGCCTTCCCCAATACCATGGTCCAAAACCATAACATTTCAATACCATGAACCCAAAACTAGGGATCAACACTTCTGATGAGATGCCATGGTCCAAAACATAGGTTCAAGTTCCAAGATCTAACTACCATGGACCAAAAGAATGATCCCCAACATATAGGCGATTTTGTAATGTATAACCTGCGTGTATACACGCCTTCGTCTAGTTGAACTTGTGTATATGTCTTTTTCTACTTTCCGAGTACCCGAATTGAGATCTGATACTAAAGAAGGTTTCCATCAAGGACAACACCTGTGCCATAGCTCCAAACCTGAGCCATAATGCCAAAAATCTCCCCCTTTGGACTTGATGGCAACACCAAGATCATTCTCCCCCTTTGTCATCAAGGGCAAAGGGTTGTGCTCCCCCTGAGTACATGCTAAAATCTTTGTCGTGCTGAGCTGACCATGCTCCCCTTGACTGTAGGCAAGATCTGTGAAAGGATGTTCTTTAAGAAGAACCAAGACTTATGCAACAATACAAGACCTTCCTATCATCAAAAGACTTAATACATACATCCATCACCCAACCAAGTGGGGATCATCCATCCAACCAACATCAGAAATTTACATATGATGACCAAATATATTACATCTTCATCCCAGGCATAAAGGGGAAACCAATATAGGCCATTACATGACCTTGGCACCATATAAGAAAGAGATACATGACATAGAGACGAATATTTAAAAACATGACTTATAAAAGTCATCAACAACTGATAGTAGTAGCAACTGTCAATCATCATTCAGATCAGCAACCAAGATTTCCTTCTGTTTGCCCTCTGCCTTTGTTCCACCTGAAATCAACAATAGCTATGAACTAGAACCAAAAGCTTCTAAAATAATGCCAACAATGCATTATTAGAAGATTATCCTGTCCCCCTGAACCTGTGTCGGATGGTCTCTATCAGACCCACATCAGAATATATTCAACCAGAGCCTACTCCTTCTGATATCCATCAAGCCTTCATATACGTGACTTTCTCTATACAAATCCGCGTATGTACGTGGATACTCCTTATCCAACACGCATACACCTTTTTTCTCTGAAACTAATAAGATTTAACAGCAGGATGATACATCAACAACCCCCAGCTTTTGTCTGAGATATTCAAAAGTTTCCCTGGGCAGTAGTTTGGTGAAAATGTCAGCAACTTGTTCCTTAGAAGGAACATACTCCAATTTGACCTTTTGTTCCAATGCTTGTTCCTGAAGAAAGTGATACTTAATCGCTATGTGCTTGGTCTTTGAATGCATGATAGGATTTTTTGAAATGCTCATTGCACTTGTATTATCACATAAGATGGGGATAGGTGGTGTACAAGTGATTTGAAAATCCTGCAAGGTCTGCATCATCCAAAGGAGTTGAGTGCAGCAAGATGCAGCTGCCACATATTCTACTTCAGCTGTAGATAAGGCAATCAAACTCTGTTTCTTACTGAACCAGGATACTAACTTGGAACCCATAAAGAATGCTCCACCACTTGTGCTTTTCCTGTCATCCACGCTTCCGGGCCAATCTGCATCTGTATAAGCATGAAGCGTGAGATATTTATCTCTAGGATACCATAAGCCATAGTTTTGAGTCGGTTGAAGATATTTGAAAATTCTCGTCACTTCTTGAAGATGAGTTTCCTTTGGATTTGCCTGAAATCTCCCAACTATTTTCACTGCATGCATGATGTATGGTCGGGTACCTATCAAATAAAGTAAACTTCCAATCGTAGACCTGTAGGTTGGTTTATTCACAACTGCTAATTCATCATTTGCACTAAGACTGCATCCTGTAACCATGGGGGTACATACTGGTTTTGCATCTTCCATGCCATATTTCTTCAAAATCTACTTGAGATACTTGGTTTGAGACAAGAAGATCCCGCCTTCATTCTGTTGGATTTGCAATCCAAGAAAGTATGTCAGTTCTCCAAGCAAAGACATTTCGAATTCTTTTTCCATCACCAAGGCAAAGCTTTGACTCATAGCTTCTTCATTTCTCCCAAAGATAATGTCATCTACATGCACAACAAGTATTAGCAATTTTTTATTTTCTATTTTGACATAAAGATTGCTATCTGCTGATCCTTTTGAAAAGCCTTGTTGATAAAGATATTTGTCCAACCGGTAGTACCAAGCCCTTGGAGCCTGTTTAAGACCATAAAGAGCCTTTTTCAGTCTGCATACAAGATTTGGATCATTCCGAAGGATGAAACCATCTGGTTTCTCAATGTTCACTTCTTCTTCTAAGTCCCCATTTAGAAAGGCTGATTTCACGTTCATTTGAAAAACTTTGAAATTCTGAAAGCTTGACAGAGCAAGGAACATTCAGATGGCCTCAATTCTAGCAACCAAAGCAAAGGTTTCTTCAAAATCTATCCCTTCTTGTTGAGCATACCCTTTACAAACAAGTCTAGCTTTGTTTCTAATAACTTCCCCATTCTCATTCATCTTGTTCTTGAAGATCCATTTTTTCCCTATGACATTCTTATCTTTTGGTCTAGGAACCAACTCCCAAGTGTTGCTCTTTTCAATCTGCTCAAGTTCTTCATCCATTTCCTTGACCCAGCTTTCATCTTTGCATGCCTCTTTTATATTTTGCGGCTCAGTGGAGGAGAGAAATGCTAATAGCTTGAGGCTTCTGCAATTGTTCTTCTAGTTTGTACACCTGCTTCCTTTTGCCCCAAAATCTGAGATTCAGGATGATTCTTCTGAACATACCTAGATAGAGTCTTTTCTTCTATTCTTATTTGTTCTTCTGGTGCCTCTTGAGGTTCTTCTTCATCATCTGTCTGATTTGGAGAGTAATCTTCATCTTCTTCGATATCTTCATGATTTACCTACCTGGGGATGTATCCATTTTCATCAACCACTACGTCAATGCTGTCAACAATTCTTCCAAGTCTTTTATTATAGCACTTATATGCTTTACTATAGGGAGAATATCCAAGGAGAATGACTTCATTTGCTCTAGGTTCAAGTTTTCCAAGATGTTCATTCGTATTCTTAATATAGCATTTGCTCCCAAAAATTTTGAAATGCTTTACCGAAGGGGTTTTACCATACCAGAGCTCATGTGGAGTTTGAGTGCTGTTCACTCGGACATTTGTTTTGTTGAGAATAACAACCGCAGCATATGCAACTTCACCCCAGAAGGTTGCGGGAGTTCCAGACTCATCAAGCATAACACAGGCCATTTGTTGGACACCTCTGTTCATCCTTTCCACCACTCCATTTTGCTGACAAGTCCTAGATGTAGAGAATTCCCTTCTTATTCCATGCTCTTCACATAAATCGAAAAATTCATTTGAGGTAAACTCCCCACCTCTATCGGACTTGAGAAATTTAATTTTGTAATCTGATTCATTTTCAGCCAAGGCTTTCAAAGATTGGAATTTTTCGAATGCTTCGTCCTTGTGCTTCATAAGTCCTAACAAAACCATCCTGGAGAAGGTCGTCAATGAATAATATAAGGTATTCTTCTCCTCGAGGTGACCTTGTCCTAAATGGACCACATACATCTGTATGAACTAGCTCAAGAGGCCTGCTGGTAGATCCTTCCTTCTCAGGGAAGTTAGTTCTAGTTTGCTTCCCAAACTGACATGATTTTCATATGGTGTTGTCTAGAATTTTGATGTTTGGTAGACCACGAACTGCCTGGTACTTGCATGCTTTCCTTATTTGTGAGAAGCTTAGATGCCCCAACCTCCGGTGCCATAACCAGTGTTCATCATTCTTGCTCAAATAACATTGTTGTTCTCCTTCTTCAAATATGTATAGATTGTTTGGAGTTCTTTTGCCTTCGATTACTGTTCCTCCTGTATCAAGATCACGAACCCTGCACCCATCTGATTGAAATATCACCTCGTTCCCATTATCGCACATCTGACTGACACATAATAAATTATGTTTCAAGCCATCAACATACAGAAGATTACCAGCTTTGACAACCTCTTTCAACTGAGCAATGCCTTTTCCCTTTATGGCTGTTGGGGTATCATTTCCAAAAGAAACTTTCTTTCCCTTTTCTAAAGCTGTATATGATTCAATTTTTTCTTTATCACCTGTCATATGCTTTGAACATCTATTGTCGATGTACCATTGATTTTCTTGACCGTCCACATATAAATCTATCCCACATCTTTCTGATTGTGGTTCCTTGATTCTCCATGTTTTGGCACTTGAGGTTTGTTCCTTCTGAGTTGATTTCCAAAACCTGCTTCTACATTCAGAATCTTCATGACCAAAATTATTACAAATAGAACATTCAATTTCACTTTCAAGGGCAGAAAAGTTGTTATAGGTCCTCTTCGTGATTGCAGGAATATTTCTTTGTTATTGAGCTTCTCTAGTCATGATTGTCTTATAGGCAACACATTCAGCTTCTTTGTGACCAAAGTTATGGCAAGAGAAACATTGGCCATTGAAGAAATTCCTGCGACTATCATCCAACCGATTGTAGTTTCTACTGACATCCAATATTGAAGAAAATTGGGAACATCTTACCTGTGGCTGGTTGTATCTTCTGTTTGTCCTTAAGGTAGCATGCCCCCGATTTTCTTCATAGTCTTTGTTCATCCTTGAGGAAGACTGTCCCTGATTTACCTGATGATTTCTATTAGGCCTTTGCTCACTCCTTCTTGCTGCATCAAGATAACTTTTGGAGGTGGAAGCTTGAGATGCTTCTCCATTATACCCAAGACCCGTCTTGATTAGAGGAGAATGCTGCACACTGATAATCTCATCCAAATTTTCAGATCCTTTAACAAATTTAAGATTAAGGGCCTTTGTTTTCTCAATTTCTTTTCTAAGGCCAATCATTTCACATTCTAACTTCTCAAGAGATTTTTCTTTCTCATCAAGTTGAGATTGTAGAGAGTCAATGATCACATTACTTTCATCTAAACATCTTTTGAGTCTAGTAATCTCATCATAAAAACCATCCACATCTATAGCATCCATGTAATCATCATCTTCAAAAGCCATTAAAAGCTTATAGTGGCTACCTCGTTCATCTTCATCGCTATTTGATAGTCCATCACTATCTTCATGAGTGTAGTAGCTTTTCTTATTTGCATTCTCTTTCTTGTTCCATCTAACATGTTCCTTCCCCTTGTCAATCTTATCTTTGTGAGGACATTT